>JAQHUG010000427.1:728269-742570 GCA_028555095.1 Dicrostonyx torquatus | reverse complement strand
TTAAATCAGACATTGGTTGGTTACTCACACAAGCTTTGTGCCACCATTGTCCTAGCAAACTCACAGGCAGAAAATCATTGTATATCAAAGGTTTTGTGGCTGGGTTAGTGTTTGTGTTTTTCTTTTTATATTTTTCTCTTTGTGTTTATGCAGAGTATCTTCCTGTACCAAAGATGCAAAAATGTTCAGGTGGAGGCTCTATGTAGGCACTAGCAGAACTTCTCTATTTCAACGAATTGTCCAGGTGTTGTGTTCAGCAATGGGGCTCTGCTATTTTTCGTGGAGACCAACCTATAGTTTTGGCAACAATCTGAATTATTTCAGGATTCCCATGGTACCACTTTGACCAACAATTCAATTAGATGCAACCCAAACCTAGTATTGGAAGCTTCATTCGATGACAGTAGATGACCAGTTGTAGCTCAGTTTTCCCTCTTTTTTGGTGGTTTCATTTAGCCTGTCCTTATGGAAGAATATATTTTAGGAAGCTTCTGCAGCATTGGGCTTCCATACTATCCTACAAATGACCCTCAGTTTTAACTGTCTCTCCACATTTCCTCCATTTTCCCATATCTCCTCCCCTTACAACCTGATTCTCCATTCCAGCCACCGATCCATCAGTAACAATCTATTTTGTTTCTCTTTCCTATGGACATCCTAGGAAACATTCTCTAGCATCTTAATCTATACCTAACTTTTATTACTCTATGGACTGTAGCTTGGTCATCATTATCTAAATAGCTAATATCCACATTTAAGGAAATATACACAATATTTGTCTTCCTGGGTCTGGGATACCTCATTCAGGATGATATTTTTTTTCTAGTTCATTTCTCTGCCAGTTTCATGATTTTTCCAAGCTGTCCTGATGCCTCAGTTAACAAGTGCAGCTTATCAGAAGCATCTGATACTCCCCTCTGGAGCTTCCTAGTTATAAGCCACCTGGAAATGCTCCTTTCTTCTTTGTGTATAAATATCCCTGGGCTCTGGAAATTTCTAGAAGCCACTGAGTGCAAAGTTGAAACAATCCATCAAGTTCTTATGAATGGAATCTATTCATTCCCTGATTGAGTTGACAGGTGGATAAATAGGAGTGTTTAGCTTTGTTTTCACTCTTTGATTTTTTCTTATGAAAGCTGACTGGGTTGATATTACTTGCCCTGTATCAAGGGTAGAATAAAAATCTGATTTTATCTGATCATCATTAGATAGATTGATGATCATATATATTTACATATAAATATAGCAAAATATATTTATTTAAAATACATAAATATACTTATATAATATATTATAAACTTTAAAATATTGCTAAAATTAAGTTAGAAACAATTCTAAAGATTCACAACTTTTTTAAAAAAATCACCATATGTGTTATATTGGGTATCTTTACTAAACTTGTTTAATACAGTTAGGAATCTACTATCCCTGTGGGCATTGGATGAGTGAGAAAAAAAATAACAAAAAGACAGCTAGGTGGTTATAAAAACTGCAGTTTCTAAGATGGATAAATACAAATAGTGAGAAGTGGGTCCCTAATGGATAGGAGTTAGCTATTAAAGGTTTAGAAGGATTCAGAGAGCACTGAGAATTGCAATAAAGAACATGACAGTAAGGACAAAATATGCTGAAGGTAATTAAGTAACCCATGTCTTCTGGGTACACTGCCATTCAGTGTTCTGGTTGTCTGCCAGGCAACAGCCTAATTTGGTAAAAAAATGAAGCTGACTTCTTTTTGGTCATTATGTAATGTTAAAAAATGTGATTTCCTGAAAGTTCAAATATTCTTCAAACAAGCTACTGTGTCCAAAAAGGAACAGCACAGCTAATACCTCTTCTGATCAACCTACAATTTTCAACATATGGCTAGCTGTGCTGTTCTTTCGTTTGCTCATTCTTCTCTAAGGAAATCAACTATATGGCTATGGAATTTTTAAACTACAGCAAGTCAATCTGATCCTATCAAGACTTGAATGTTTCCCCTGGAAGTTTGAGTATGCAATGTCAACCTCCATCTTCAAATGGGAATGGCATTTGAGTAATTCTGAGGTAGTGAGGCTTGAGTGTGATCCTGAACCAATGTGGATTCCACATCATCTGAATGGTTTATATGGAGAGAAAGAAGCACGATGAGCTAGCATTCTAGTTCTGTCTGACTATGTGTTGTTCTCTGCCTAGTTATAGTGAAGCATAAAGGCCCTTAGAAGGTGCCATGCAGATGTAGATAATAAACTTTGTTTGCGTCTAGAAATTTGAGCCATTTAAAATTCTGCTATTTTTAAACTACAAGTTCTGAGTATTGCGTGCAGCAATGTAAAACTGCCAGGTATATAGGTGTTTATTCCAACTTGAAAGAGATTTCACAATGAGTGCCCAAAAGAAGTTCTCTTGCCAGAATTATATTCATCTTCGCTTTACATTTTTCCTTTTCTCTTTTATGAAGATGAGTATTAGGTGATTCATAGCTCATAATAGTCCTTCGGAATTACCATACATTCAATGAAAGGATCTGTCTCAGATGAGGGACAATATTTATGAGTATAATAACAAATGCTTTTAGTGTAGCTATTAATAACATCCATACTTCTAAACACACTGTAACATGAAGGCCTTCTTGTTGGGGTTTCTGTCCTGCCCAGTTCCTACAGCCAGTAAGTCCCAAAGATATCACACAGAGAGGTCTATATTAGGTTATAAACTGATTGGCCCATTAGTTCAGGCTTCTTATTAACTCTTGTAACTTATATTAACCCATTGTTCTTATCTATGTTAGCCACAGGAGTATTGGGTGTGGTGGCACACACCTTTAATCTCCATGCCTGGGAGGCAGAGGCAGACAGATCTCTGTGAGTTCAAAGTGTGGTAGCACACATCTTTAATCCCAGGACTTGGGAGGCAGAGGCAGGTGGATCTCTGTGAGTTCAAAGACAATCTGGTCTATAAAGTGAGTTCCAGGACAGCCAAAGATATACAGAGAAGCTGTCTCAAAAAGTAAAAGTAAAAATAAAAGAAATAGAGGTTAAAATAAAGCCACATAAAGATGAAAAATACACATAGAATCTTGATACTGTATGTTATTATGTTCTCTTGGAATTGTTTGAATACTGAGGAAGGAGCAACAGCTGCTAAAAGATATTTGCATATAAATACTGCTAAACTAATCCAAAATAGGTATTTTGAAAATACCTTGACTTCAAAATTGAAGTCAAAGGTATGTTACTTTGGAGAAGAGATTTTGCTTTTGTTTCAACAGGAAATGAGAGGCTGTGGATTCATTCTGAGTTAAAAAAAATCAGGTTTGATTAATGAAGACCACCTGAGAAATCAGAACAGATGGCCCAGGTGTCTGAGTTCTACATCCAGAACAGATTCAAGATGGCCTGAGAAGATCAAGGTGCACAGGATACTCCAGTCAGGACTTGATCATAATTCTAAATTTTCTTTAGGTCCTCATAAGATTATCAGCGCCCTCAAACAGCAAAAAGTACCCTGGAATACTATGCCCACATTCCCAGAAAATGGACTATAGATATTTTCCTTTCTTTAAAAAAAAAAGAGGGGGAAATGGTGTGGGACAATTCTATAATCTGTCAATTATATTTTAAATAAATGCTGATTGGCCAATAGTCAGGCAGGAAGTATAGGTGGGAAAACCAGACAGGAAGTAGAGGTGGGGCAATGAGAACAGGAGTATTCTGGGAAGAAGGAAGCTTTTTCTCCAGTCCTACCCAGACCATAGAAGAAGCAAGATGTGACTTACCTTGCTGAAAAAGGTACCAAGCCATGTGGCTAACATATACTAGAATAATGGGTTAATATGAGTTATAAGAGCTAATAAGAAGCCTAAACTAAATGGACAATCAGTTTATAACTAATATAGATCTCTGTGTAATTTCTTTGGGGGTTACCGGCTGTGGGAACTGGGCAGGACAGAAACCCCAACCAACAGGACCTCATGTTACAACACACTACACATATCAGCTTATGTCATCTTCACAGCACTCACCTGAGAAAGAGGTAGAGCTGTATATAGAGGCAGCAGGTTGGCATGAGAAGACAATGTGGGACACATAGTGAGTTCCAGAGGGAGGGCTAAACTGGGTCACAGACAACTGAAGCTGCCTGCGGTTCACGACTGATCCAAATCCTAGGCACAAATAGTCTAGTTTGACATTTTAAAACTGTATTATGTGAAACAAAAATAGCCCAAACCTTAAATAATATGATTGCCATATGTCTTAGCTTCCTCACTTGTGATAAAATACTTAGACTAAACCAACTCAATGGAGAAAGGATTTGAAGTGGGAAGGTCATGGTTGGAGGAGTTTGAAATAATGACAGGCCAAAGAAGAAAATCACGATGCATGCGTGTTTGGCTCTTTTTCTCCACTATTATACAGACCAGGGTTCCTACCTAGGAGTGGTTGGGTCCACAGTTAAGATGAATCCTCCCACATCAATTAATCTAAATGAAGGTAATAACCAAAGGATACATATAACTTACAATCCAGGTGATTCTACATCCTATCGATCTGACAACACTATCACACCATAGATATGATAGGAACAGTGGCTCCAGTTCATTAAATGATAATATTGACATAGGTCAATTATCTTTGACCTATATTATTATCTTTGGTAGATTACTTCCTATGCTTGCAAAACTTGAGACATTTAGAAGTTGAAGTATGGAGTCTCATTAGTTGAATGTTTCAGAGTACTTAAACTCAGTACATCTTGGTAATTCCACTAATTTTAATATCTCACCTATAAAATTTAAACAAAATCTAACATCAAAAGAGTCATGATAGCTATTGAAAATAAGCACCAAAGGGAAAAACTAAGAAAGTGACTTGACTACTCTTCTATTGGTGTCTACAAACAAAAAGATACGGAATATTGTTTTGTTTTTTAAATATAATATTGCTGTTAGAATGGGGTTTTATAGGTGGAAACAGTAATTAATCAATGTTTGCTGTTAACTAACCATTGAGTATTAGATATTCTACGAAAATGTCAATGCTGACAAGAACACTATAAATTAGGTAGAATTTTCAATCCCATTTTCCAGATGTGTATGCTAAGGCATAGAACAACATAGCCAACTCTGGTATTTAGAAAGCCTAGCATCAAAGTTTAAACAACGGGAATTTAAATCCAAGTACAATATATGAATTTTAAAAAGTATGTATAAAATCTCCCTCCAGTTGTCCTATTATTGGATCTGTTTATCTGTGAAATATCTACCAAACAGAAGCATATGGATCTGTTGTTACTATGAAAATTTGCCTTATTTCTTTCTGGGTTTCTGTATACTTCATATTCTTCCTTTATGAAGCAAGTGAAAGATCCCCACGCCAGCTTTTGCAGCAATAGCAATAGTAACAGTAACGCTATTTTAGCAAGGCTTGAGACTAGCAGTATCCCCAGGCTGACAAACACCTCCCCTTTTTCTTTCCTCCCTAGCCCAAAAATAGGACACCAGCCAGGCCACCCTCACTTATGTAACCAGGAGATCTATGGTTTGGCATCCGAAGGCCAGGTCACCCTGAAACATAGAGATAGGTCTGGTTTCCAGAGGCTTAGTCAGCAGGAAGATAAAGAAAAGGACAGAAAAACAAGGTACAGAAAAACATCAGATGTTCTCAATGACAAGGACAAAGATGATGTATTAGAGTTTGAGACAAGTCACCCCTCTCCTCATTTGAACTAACCAACAATCACTCATCTGCTTCTGTAAGCCCGCTTGAGCTTTCTTAGGGTTATAAATACTAGCTGTGGACACCAGAGGGCATGCTCTGCTCCCGAATGCAGTAGCATCCATGGACTCCGTGCAATAAAGAGCCTCTTGCTATTGCAGCCAGGTCTCTCGTGTTTTGTGTCCAGAGGGGGGGGGTCTGACAAGGCACTCAGGACCCTTGGGGGGTCTCTGGGAGTCTTTCACAAGTTTCTCCCTGAGGTTTGCACAAGATGCCTCTCTTATAGTAGCACTTATGACTATAGTGACAGTGAACACATAACCATCAAAGGGTGTGTGTTGGGCTGCAGAGTACTGTTCACACGTGGAAAGTCAGCACTCCTTATATTGCTTCTCACCTTTGCTTTTCTTCAGAAGACCTTTTATTAATTATCTCAGGTCACATTCACTATGAACTGGCATAGGAGCCTTGCATTTGACAGGGTTATGGGGAACTGGATGTATGGGGGAGCATGAGAAACAGAAAGGAATCGATCTTGCAGTGGATCTGCTTTGTGGAAGCAACAAAGACCACAGCAAATGTCAGGGGGTTCTGGAGCTTAGGTGGCTCTTTATAACTGCACTTCACTGAAGTAATGGGAACTTTGTAACTCACATTAAGCAGTCTTGGATTCTGTTTGCTCTGGGGGTTAGGGAGCTCATATGAATCTGTGGCCTGCAGCTTTTTAGGCTGGGGGAACTGCTTGTAGAGTTCTCAGGAGGGCTCCCAACAGCAGAGAGAGTAAGTATTTGGCTACTTTAGTTTTGAGGGAGCCCTTCTACAGCATTCCATAGTTCTGCATCATCTGAAACATTATTTTTTTAAAAGAAATTATTTACTCGGTATATCTCTCTGCCCTTAAGAATGTAAGCTCCAGAGAAACAAGATTCTTGACATTTTCTATGATAGCTCCATCATGTAAAGAATACTTGAATATGGAGTGTAATCTAAAGAAAACTGAGTCCAGTGGTGAGTCTACAACACATGAATAAGTGTTAGATTTTCACAATGAAACAAAAGTTTAAACTGGTTAAATTGACACTTTATGTTCCAATTGCTGAAAAGAAAGCAAGCAAGTCAACAAACAAAAACTTTGAATGTTCAGTGACTCATTCAGAGTGATCTGTGCAGATCTTAAATTACTTAGCTATAATTTCCCATTTTTAAAGCACAGGAATTTATCACAGCACATTTTCAAAAATTTGATTAAAATGAAACTAAAGTCTATAGAGTTTAGTCTTCACGAGCAAAGAGACTATGTCGTATGCTCTCTAATCAATTGAATGTTTCATTCTGGCTTAACAACATATAGCCATGTAACTTAGCTCAAGACAAGCCAGTGACATGTGTGATGTTAGTGTCTACCTTTGCTTTGCTAACACATCTCTATTTCCTCCCTTCCATCTAGATTCATGAAGTCTCCCAGATAACTTAATTTCTAAGATTCCTGCAACTGAACACTTTCGTGGCAGGTTTGACATAAGGTGCCTTTGCTCTACTTTTCTCAGGAGGCTTTGGTGAGAAGGCCATAATTCAGTGTGCCTTGAAATTCCAGAGACCAATATGAACTGTCAAGCAGAGATATGCAGGCTTGAATGCTGGCAGAGAGCAAGCATGAGTTAGAATTTAAATTGATAATTCCCGAGGTTCCAGCACCTTCAGTATGTGAATTCTGAAAGCTAAAATTGTCTTTAGGGAAGTGGAAAGTGATGACAGCTATTGGATGACAATAAAAAGATATTTGGAAAGGTTTATTTTTAGTGTGGATAAAATGAAGGTTAAGAAATATTTAGATGTGCTAACTTTGGTTCTAGACCATGTATACCTATTGGAAGCTTGCCCTGGAGAACTTGCCTATCTTCAAACTACATTTGGATGGAAAAGAAATGGTAAACCAGGAAATTTTAGCCTCAGTAGTAAGATGAAGTACAGCATTGACTATTTCTTGTATTTCTTGCACTTACCCATAAATCACCTTAACCACCACTAACTTACTCATAAGGTTGTTTCAGCAAGTTATCAGAATCAGGAGGGCATATCAAAAGGAATGCTGACTCTTAAAGTTTTGTGGCTATTGTTTAGGTAGAGCTTGTCTCCTTTAAACTCATGCTGACATTCAATTCTCATTATGAGATATAAAGAAATGGGATTAGATGGGACCTTTAAAGGGATGAGGGCTTTGCCCTTATGTGTATGCTAATCCATTCATACAATCAATCACATTGTCAATTTCAAGGTCAAGTTTTACTTAACTTGAAGTCTTCTTTAGGATGTATCTTCTTTTCTAAGCCTCACACGGCCCGTGTGTTTGCATTTCTTCCCCTTTGCTCCTTCTTCTTTGTTTTATGCTTTGTAATGTATTTAATTCTTTGACTTTATCAATGGAATTTGTGAAAACAGGGAACAAGTTCATCCATTTGGGTTTTGATTTTTCAGTACCTACCTCATTTATTTAGTCTGGCTACCTTCTGATTTGTTTTCATTGCATCAAGAGGTGAAATAATATATAGACCAAGTAAATATTCTACCTACTATAACTCTTTTTCTGATGTCCTTTACTTAGGGACCTCATTCTATTATATTTACGGATAAAATATATTAAATTTCCAGGTTTTTCTCTCCAGGATAATTTACACAGTGGTATTTAGAGTACTCCCCATTCCATTCTTTTATCTCAGTATAAAAATAGAAAGTATGATGAGGACAAATTACTAAGTAATATTATAGCATTTCACATTTATTTACTGTGCTGAAATGATTGAAAATTCATTTAAGGTGTTTCCTGGTTATGCATTTAGCAAATATAAGATACAAAAATAACTGTAGTGCATGAAAAATTTTAAATAGGTACTCAGTTTTCCAAAAACATAGGCAAGTAAGCAATTCATTTTGATACATATCAGCTCTTTCCATTCTGGGAGCAAGGTGTGCATCCTTTGCTACTAGCCTTACTTTATAGCGCAGTAATGTGTTCATAGACACACAGTGAATGTGTGCACATGCAGCTAAGTCCTTTACATGGCTTCTGTGATTTTGCCAAATGAGATCACATAAATTACACTGAAATGCCTTGGAAAAGTAAAGTGTAGCAAACATTTAGGATGTTTCTCAATTCTTCACACAGGCCTCTGTGGAGCTCTTCCTGTGTTCATTTTCAAAAATTTGCCCATTCAGTATTGTACCTTCATAGCCAGACAAAAGTAAAAATGGACTCCTTGCTTTGGGTTGATATAAATTTAAAAAAACGGATTTAAAATAGATTGTATTAAATAACTTTACTTCTGAGTAGTGCTAAGAATGTTTAGAGTGTTCAAACTTTAGCTTGCCTTTAAATTTTGAAATGGATATGATAATGAACACATATATTTTAAATAACATACTTCTAACCTGTCCTAAATATTTTAATCATTTCATACAACTCAAATTTTACAGTTCTGAGAAATGATGAACTATTATGTGGATTAAACTCAACAGGGGGAAAACACTAAAAGAAACCTAAGCTGTCTTATCTTTGCAGTCTCTTCAAGTGGTGCCAGCCTTTCCTATAGAGCCATATTCTGTGTCACCAATATGTGTCACGTAAGAGCAGGGAAGTTCCCTCATGCCTTCAAATACTGTCCCATAATTGCCATTGGCAACATTCTCCTCCCTTTCCTTTCTGTAGTCTACTGATAATCATGCCTCTGTGGAGGTGATGGGTAATTACAATTCAGATGTACAGCAGTAGTAGTTCTCTGATGGCTTCCCTGTGGTCATTATGAGAAATTAGCATTTTATCATTTTGTCCTTGATGTTTTTGTAACAATTAAGCTGTGGAATTAAAAGAGACACTTCAAAACACATAACGGATAAAGCAGACTCTTATAGTCTGAAGAATGGTTCCAAATCTTCAAATATTATACTGAGAATATACTTTTTCCATTAAATTTGGAGAAATTGGACATTTCTTCAGAGAATTTTTGTTCCCTAGAAAAATACAATGGTTTATGATCAAATAAACTTTGACAGAAAAATTTAGACAATTTATATGATGGCTGGTAGAAGAAAATTCATCTCAAATCAAGTCAAATTAAAGTCAGATGGAGTGAATAATGTGGACTGCGTTAGTGAGTCCCTGGTGTGACTGCCAGGCGAGTTTCCTGAAGTTCCCTATCACTGGCTTTCTCTTTAGATATGTAGATAAGTGACAAATAACAGTGCATACTAAAAACACATATGGAGAATGACGAAATGTATGTAACTTGAAATAACCTATAATGTGTTCCTTGAGTATTTACTGAGCAATACTAGTCCTTTCTTCACTCACACAATGACTTCTTTTTCAGATTCATGAAAAGCAGCACAAGAGGTATAAAAATGAAAGCAGAAAAATATAGAAATGTTGATCAGAGAGACTGTATTTCAGTTACAAATGAATACTTCCTGAGCACCTAATATACATAGTAAAGAATACAGAGCTGATACTGTGCTGTTTAATTGAAATTGGCAGAGAATGCGTGCATGTGTACACACACACACACACACACACACACACACTCACACACACACACACCCCTACACAAAATAAAGAAGCAGAAAAAATGACCCCCTGCGTCCATGTACAGAAAATCAACTTTTAGACTGTGATGGCTACTACAGGAATTATGGTTTTACATATACATATTCCTATCTATCTTCTCTATTAGTAGATTCACTTGTTTGTGGTTTACAACTTCTAAGTATCTGTTAATTGCTAATGATTTCCTTTTCAGCCCATTTATTTATTTATTTATTTTGGCATTTCATTTACATCTTAATAAATAAACCTTGTCTGAAGATCTGAGAATAAAGCAGCCCCACTAGTCAGCCTTACAGACCAGATAGTGGTAACACACAGCTTTAATCCCAGTAGCCACACTAGATTGCCATAGAAACCGGACGGTGCATGCCTATAGTCCTAGTGGTGAGCATCTTTAATCCCAGCCCTAGAGAGGCTGATAAGATGGGAGGAGACAGCTCTCAGTCACAGTCTCATTCTGAGATTGCTGGAGGCAGGATGGAAATATTGGACTGAGATAGAGGTAAGATAGCTGTGTTGCTTTTGTGGTCTTCAGATTGAACCCCAATTTCTCTCTCTGAGTTTTTTATTAATCGTGTTTTATTTAACTCTCTGAGTTAATTTCTTTCCCAAGGCAGTTAAAGCCTTGGGAAAGAAATTCGGACAGGGAAAATGTGAAGAACTATGACCTGAATGTCTCTGTCTCTCCTCAATCTTTGATGTTAAATCCCAATTGCAAAGGTGAAGACATTAGGAGGTGATTAGGTAGTAAGCGTCATCATAATGGGATTAGTGCCTCCCTCAATAGGTCAGGTCGGGAGGAAGAGAGAGATCAAAAAGGTCCAAGAAAGATTTCCCACCCTGCCTTTCTATCCTGGGATGATACAGCAAGACAACAATATTCTGTGAAGCACAATATGGGGCCCCACATGATATGCGATTTGCTGTTTATAATCACTAATATTTTTCATATTAAGATAGTCAATTTATCTCATGGTACATAAGCCTAGCTCCTATCCTTTAAAATCCAACTCTGATCTGCACAAAATTGAAATAAAGTGTGTGTTTATTTGTCAACACAATTTTTTAAAAGGGAAACTTTCATTTTCTTCAGCACATAATTGTTCTTCCTCTGTATCCTTCATAGATAAGTAAAGCACTGTATTTAGCCTGCTATGTGTACACAAATATAGAAAACTGAATGAAAATACCTCATAACTCTTTGAACTTCATGCTTGATGATTTATAAATATTATAATCTCCTTAACATCTGTGTTTACATTCAAATTTGTTTGCCTAGAGAGGAATATTATCAATCAAGGAAAGGTAAAGCAAAATAGCAAAGAAAAACAAATCGCATTGAAAATGTAAAGGAATGATAGAAGTGAAAAAATATGCTGACTGAACAAGAAAAAAAAACATATGCCTGTCTTGGTTTTAAGCATTGGCATAAAGGGCTTGATGTTACCACCTGCTCATTCTACCACCTGCTCCCTATAGAAAATAAGTGGACTAGTCTACATTTTTCAGGTTTTAAGCCATATAACTGGAAAGATAATAACATTCTTTATAAAGGCTATAAACATGTTAGTATTCAGAAAGAAAATAAAAGTACTTGAAAAATAATTAGAATGAATACTATATCAGTGGAAGACACTGTTTTAGACTTCAGTCTCAACATCCTAAGGAAGTCAGGAAGCTTCTTTAATACCTAGCAAATAGGAGACATTCTACTTTTTGTAAACATTTTCATTACCAAGATTCTTCATTACTTCATAGGACAGACTAGTTTGTATTTTGATTACCCAATGCTAGGGAAGTCTTTCCCACTGACTTTTGTCTTTACATAGTTATAGCTGCCAACTCAGAAAGTACCCTATTGATTGGAGATCATTCCAAATTAATGTTTTATACCCTGGAATTTGTCCTCTTCTGAGTAGACTCATAAATATGAAATATACCCCATAGTTGATTAATTAACTTCTTTATTGTTCCACCAGGGTCAGCTGGTCTTCTTTCTGCTTCATGCTCCACCATTAATAATCATTCCAGGTTTCTGGCTGCTGTTAATAATGATGTAGCTAATTTCATTCTAGGCAACTGAAGCAGTACAATTGTGTTTGACCTAGCAGACTGCATCAAATGGAATAGAGGTGTAAAAATAAATTTAATCCCTCAAAACAAAAGTGATTTCATCAAGACTATGTCAAGAAATAGGGAAGCTAGTCTGTGAAGTTCATAATGTAATAGTTTTCTGAATGTTTCAGCTGGAATATTGGAAGAATCTGAGATATGATAACATTATCAAAACTTTGTGTCTGAAGTGTGTATGCAATCCCACTTTCACAGAGTTCACATTAACAAAGAGAAATGAAGAGAGATGATGTCTGCTGAGATTTGATTTGGAGGGAGATTACTACTTACTGAGACATTCATATTTTATTTAATAAAATATGGCTACTTACTAACCAATGATTTAGGTGTTGGTCCTAAAGATGGAATATAGAAAAATAAGTTGTTTTAGCACATGAAGAATGCATTAGGGAAGAAAGAAATGAAGGCAATCTTAGATCTTTACATTTAGGATCCCTCTCATTAGCACCTTGTTCAAATGAACCAATTGGTTCTAATCAGATCTTAATAAACTAGGTAATTTTTACAGATGTTTTCAAAATACTTAGTGATTAATTCCATTCATTCAGATATGTATTCCATTTTTGGTATAAATGTTTAAGAAAGCATTTAAAAAATGGCACAGGGACCTATATATCTCTTCTTCATGTATTGGCTTTTTGGGAACCTGTTCTATATGGATGCACACCTTCTTAGACCGAGATTGAGGGGGGAGGGCCTTGGGCTTTCCACAGGGCAGGGTATCCTGCCCCATCTTAAGGAAGCAGGGGGAGGGCGGTGGGGTAGTGGGGGAGCGGGAGGGCTGGGAACAAGGGGAGTAAATGTAAATTTTCCTTTTAACAAAAAAAAAAGGAAAATCAACAAAAAATATTACTGTGATTTAGCAATTCATGTCTTAGTTTGTTAATCCTGATTGTTATGGTTTTCTGTGTTTATTTCATTATATATAAAACCAGTTAGTCATTGAGACTCAATTACTATAGATCTAAAATTGCTGTCAGATGTGGCTTTTGTGATGCAAACTGTGTACGTAGCCTACAGGTGCCTAAATTTACACAGTGTAAAAATGCAAGCTATAACTGATGATTGCAGGGAAACATATTGTATTGTCTCAGGTCACCTATATAATAACAAGGGGAAGAAAGAAATAAATGGCCAATCATTACATGTAGAGCTCCAATTTTCTAATAATGTGGGGTTTAACTAGAGATTCTTTTCCCATTGGATAGCTTGAACATTATTTCTAGAATGCAAAGTAAATTCAATATATATATATATATTGTGTTTAAATAAGCACATATATAGTTATATCTCATGCTTCTAAAAATGATGTGAATGTGAAATTAATATAGACAGTGATTTAAATAAAATAAGTGTTTGATTTCATAATCTTTAAAAATATTTGTTCCCTTTAAAATATGTATAAATTTAACAAATTATTATCTTACAACATATGAAATGTAATAAAGCAGTGTTAAGGATATAGAAAATATTGATGATATAATTTTTAGTTTAATTTTCATCCATTCAAAATTCTGACTAAAAGGATATAAATAATAAGCTTCAGGCAATTAACATTTTCTGAAAATTCATTCATCTCAGCAAGAACAAAGTGCACTTGACCAGCTAGTGGAATATTGCTTTTTGTTGATATTTTGGAGTAGTATATCAATTTATTTTAATTTTGAAAAAAGTTATTAGCATCCATGCTGTTTCTGTGTGTTTTTTAAGAATATCCACATAAAATGTTCTATATTCTTATTTTCTTACAATTATTATTTAAAATGTTCTAATTTTGATTACTTTATTCTAACAAAAGAGAAAGGGATCAAGCATGATACTTAAAAAGTCCAGCAATACCACTCTTGGGAATATACCCAAGAGATGCCCAAC
>JAQHUG010000427.1:713752-727049 GCA_028555095.1 Dicrostonyx torquatus | reverse complement strand
AAAAAAAAGTCCAGCATAAAATTGGCAACCCATAAAGGCTATTAGTGGTCACAATATGTAAATATTTGCTTGGTACAGTGCTTAGCATTAAATGTAAAAAGAAATAATGTGGTACTCTGCAAGAAACTAAGCAGATACATACTTATAAATCAATATCTATTATTAATCTACCAACAATGTGTATCTCCATATATACATATGCAATAATGTTATTCTATAGATGAGAAAAGAATGCTACCAGTCTAGTTTATGTAAGTTGTTTTTATAGTCCAGCAATCACAATTAATAATCTTTACATCTGTTAGCTATTTTCTGTCAGCTAATTCTAATGATGCATTAATAAATGAACGAATGAATGAAAAAGTAAGTGAAGGCACTGACTCTGAAGTTTAAGAGATATTATTATAACTATGCTTTGAATATCACCATCATTTGGAGTATGGCAGTTTTTAATGGTTACGAAAATCATTATAGGCTGGCAGTAGTGGCACAAACCTTTAGTCCCAGCACTTGGGAGTCATAGGCAGGTGGTTACCTGGGAGTTTGAGGCCAGCCTGGTCTACAAGAGCTATTTCTAGGACAGGCTCCAAAACTACAGAGAAATCCAGTCTTGAAGAAAAAAAAAAGAACATCATTATAATTTTGAAAAAGAATTATTTTATTGTTTTGTTAGAAAGTAAACAATAGTGTACTGAACAAGTAAAATAGATATAGAAGAAGATAAGAGTAAACTTTTCCACTTTCAAAAATTTGAAGTAGGCCATCAGCTGAGAGAGAGCCTAATCCACACAGTCCCTGCCCATTCTCTATGAGTGTATTATAAAGTTGGTTAATTAAATGGAAGACACAAGGGAGTACTTAGTAATAAAACTTACATCATAACAGTTCATATACTACTTGAGAAACAAAAGCCATAAAAATTTACACGTGAGCTAGGAGAATATGAAGAGGAAAAGACAGATGCTATCAACTGGGTTGCATATCATTATATTATAGAATTATGCAAACCCGCCCCCACCCTACTAAGACATTATTAAATGGAATTCTCTTCTGTGTATAAAAAACATGATTTAAGATGCAATTTAGAGCTAGTCTAATAAAAACGAGCCTTTAGATGCTTTTTCCTTTTGCTCTAATTGACTTAGGAACCATTATATATTTCTGAACACAGATTTAGAGAAACATATTTTTCAGATTCTTCACAGATACTTTATGTTTCCAAGGGTCTAATCAAAGTCACTTTCCTACTGAAAACACAGTGTGCACTGTCTTCTAAAGCTATTGTTAGCCAGTTCCAGGGCTTTCATCCATTACCTCCACTTTCTAGTTTATAATTATGGATGCAGCTAATTATGTTTCTAAAAAGAGGCATAGTGCTGTTACAATTAAAGGAAATAATATGTGTAAATTGCTCAGTGTAGAATTGTGCACATGCCTGGAGTTAGGCTGGTCCCAATTCAGGATTTCCAGTGTATCTTTAGTAGCTTCAGGGTATGTACTCTTCCTTTATATGACCAAATACAAACTCCAGCACAGAATAAAAATATTTTAAAGCTGGGCGATGGTGGTACACACTTTAAATCCCAACACTCAGAAGGCAGAGGCAGGCAGATCTCTGTGAGTTCGAGGCCAGCCTTGTCTACAAGAGTGAGTTCCAGGACAGGCTCCAAAGCTACACAGAGAAACCCTGACTCAATCCCCGCCCCCACAAAAAAAAATTAAGAGAAAGATCAAGTTAATCAATAAAAGTAAAAAGTAAACCTAGGATGTGGGTGTTTAATATTGTGATAGTCATTAAAGTGCTTAAGAAGACATTTTATCAATCACCAAATATAGTTATACAATGAAATCAATATAAATTTATCCGAAAATGTGTTCCTACCATATCCTGTTGACCATTTTCCTCTAACCACTTGTCATGTCTAGCCTAAGTAATAAAGCAAAAGCTACTGTCTTTTGTAGGCTGATGGTTTTCTTTGCATTTATATTTATTTTTTATTATATTTTATTTTATTTTCGAGACAGGGTTTTTCAGTATGTATGGAGCCAGTACTATAACTCACTCCATAGACTAGGGTGGCCTCGAACACCCAAAGATCCACCTGCCTCTGCCTTCCAAGTGTTGGGATTAAAGACATGTGTTTCCACTGCTCCACTGTGTCTATATTTATAAGTATTGATATTGACCAAAATTTACTACAAAGCTTAGAAAAGTTAACAACTAGTTAGTTCTCTTTATTTCATAAGAGAAATAATTCACCTACTTTTATGAATATATGAGCACATATATAAGTATTGAATTGTTAAGTTACAAACACACTCTTAGGAAAATTCACCATAGGAAATATACTTAGAATAAATTTAGAATTAAGTCACATGAGAAAATGAGGTCTGATGTAAACATTGTACTCAATATGAATTCTCAAATTTTTCTAAGATATGGATGAAAGGTTTTTCATTAACTGACAGTTGCATATTCAGTCATAAAATGGTGTAGGAAGTGCTTTTGCATTTTGTATTGCTTTCATTGGTTGAATAAAGAAAACTGCCTTGGCCTTTTGATAGGGCAGAAATCAGGTAGGTGGAGTAGACAGAATGGAATGCTGGGAGGAAGGGAAGTGTGGCAGATGCCATGCTTCTCTGGCCCAAGATGGACACTGATTAAACTCATGCTGGTAAGCCACATCCTCTTGGTGAATACAGATGAATAGAAATGAGTAAGTTTAAGATGTGAGAGTTGTCCAAGAAGAGGCTAGATATAATGGGCCAGGCAGTGTATAAATGAAAACAGTTTCTGTGTAATTATTCCAGGTATAAGCTAGCAGGACCAAAAGCAGGCCCGTGGCTGGGAGCTGGGCAGGAGGATACAGCCCACTCCTCCCCATACAGCAATAAAAATTGTAATATTTACTCTGCCCAACAATATTATGTAGAACATCTAAACCACTCTGCTCTGTGTGAGGCTCCAAGGGTACAAAAGCAAATTGAAGAGCTGTGGCCATTTATAGTCTCATAATTTGCCATCTATATATCTGGGAAGAAAATGTAAATTTGAATTAAAAATAATGGATTGTTGGCATGTACAATCACAGGGTGCCAAAAATACGGTATAAATGTCTCTGATTCTTAACAGAGGGGTCAAGAAGGCTTCCAGGGCTGGGAGAGTGAAGCAGGATTATTTCTGAAAACAGGAGTCATTATTAAATAGGAAAAGAACTGGGTGCTGAGACCTCAGGCAAAGCTTCAACAGTGGCTGCAGTGACTAGACATGGTTGATAATGTTGGCCCCTTTCTAGTACCCTACAAAGATGAAACAATTATGGAGTTCTGTATTCACTAGCATGTCTGAGTTTATAATAAATAAGAACTTCACTCCCTTCACTCAGGTTTTTGTTTTCAGTATGATGAGCCTGTGGAAATGATACAAGCTTATCATAAAGCTTATGCATTTATATTTAATCTTGTAATGTACACGTGGGTGGAATATGTCTCCTGACCACTGCTTTTATTATCTGGGACAACAAGCCAAATGTGCATATTTTGAACTGATTGCTGCAACCATTCTTTTGAGGTCTGATCTCTTCCCAGTTTTCATTAGTATTATATGAAAATGCCAGGACTGGCAAACAACCAGATTCACACCATCCATTCAGATGCTGTGTAATAGCATGTGTGATACATTCTGTATAAAGAGACATATTTCTGACACATGACTGTTTGAGAGCAAGACATTTCAGAAGGTTTTTACGGATTAGCATTAAGACAGTAACTCAAATGAGTATGTGGGTATTTATATGAACTGCATCCCGTTTGGAAAGGGTTTTAAAAATTGGGAAACCTGGTTTTAAATTGTCAGGTCGACTGGAATAGTCCTAAATTACCATCTTACTTTACATCCTTTAGTAAAACTTACTTTCATCTCCTGTTTCAAATTCAAACTTCTGACTGTAGCCACTGTATCCTGCCGCAGTCCTCACTCGGATATGAAATATGTACTTGGTGGATGGCTTGAGACCTGTGATGATGACACTGGGGGCCTTGGACCTCGTGGAAGAATAGGTGAGCTGCTCATGCTCCTAGGGACAGAAAAGAGGAGAGAGGAAATAAGGCGGTGTGACCCTACCGTTTTCTAGAGACAATCCCCAGGATAACTAAGGATTGAGGCTCTCAACATTAAAAATACTGATCTGAAAGAAATGTAAGCATGTATTTCCATAACTTAGCACTTAGCTGATCAGCGTGATATGTACGATATGTCTCTGATTTAGAAATTTATCGATAGGCTGGTTTCTTGTATTTAATTACTCTTGAACTACTGGTGACTTAGACTTCACCTGTGACTTGGAGAATAATGGTGGTCTGACGTCATGTTCACACAGAATAGCAGCTTCTTTACCAAAATAGACAAACTGGATTAGACACATTGGCATTAGTGGGGGGAATCATAAATCTACTACACAGCACTTCAACCACAGGTAGTGAGTGCCAAAATGCCAGGGCTATCTGTGGGTGGGAAGAAAGAAAACAGGGTTTTTTTTTTTTTAAAGGTTTGAGACCTTGAGGAAGAATCTTCCTAAATTCCTAAATACTGGCATTGATCTATAACTCTGATTCCTTAGAATTTTATCATTAATATATTCAGTGAATAAAATGGTGACTTTTCCTTGATATACTAGCGTTTACTTTCAGATATATGCAAGCTACATTGTAATGGTGAGATGGGCTTTAAAGTATGTCCACAGAAAGCAATGACAACAGAAAGTAGGGAAGACATACAGCCCCTGTGAAATCATGGACAGGTCTAGAGGGAGGCTTGGTTCAGTTCCCTGGTATTTGTGTTCAAGTATTTTACCTAACTTGGGTGAAATGGGCTTACTTTGGCACTCTGAATGACCAGTTGGGTCCAAGACCTTCAAATGTGCTTTCTTGCTCTTGTGTAAGACCATAACAGTTGTTTCCCTGTCTTGGTAGAGTTTGTTCTACACCACTACATGGTGGTGGGGGGTGAACTAAAACCCTTATTCCTTAGGGTTTATAGAGCTTTTTTCTAAGAACTTATATTTTAACAAGACATTCAAAAGTTTCTTTATTCTGAAATTCTGCAGTCTGAAGTGATCCTCAAGCAAACTCATCAGGTGCTGACATTATATCACATGTGGACAGTTCCATGCATGAGCTTTTAGTGTCTGCCAAAGTCAGGATACTGGCACACTGGAAATAGTGTATAAAATTGACTTCAGGCTATACATATAAGAAGTTTAAATGAATTTGGGACTTTGAATTGGGTACCATCCACAAGATCTCTAATGTATATACAAATACCTCCATATAGAAAAAATTCCAGATATGAAATACCCAGGAATATTAGATAAGGGGTACTCAATCTATATTTGTACAAAGTTTCTCAATGCATGAAACAACATAGTTCAACAGGCCCCAAAATGAATTCTGCTTTTTTATAAGTCTAAAAGTAAAAATTCTGAGGAATGCAGGGGCCTTTTAGGGTCTCTAATTGAATGACTCATTTGATCCTAAATCAAATCTGTATTATCAGGATCTCATTTTTAGTCGTCCTAGAAACTATTTTTAAGAGAGTTTCTAGACTAAGGAAAGATTATAAAAGTCTACACACACAGAGGATGTATCAAAGTTCCGTTTACTTGAGGGTGATGACTTAAGATATAGAACTATGACAATGATTTTCTTTATGCTGCTTTAGAGAAAAAAGCTCTTAACAGAGACTTGTTAATACATTTTATGGCTTTATTTTTTAGAACTTTATATACTATATGGTAATTCAGTGTCTGAATAAAGGAATCAAATTTTCTATCTAAATAATAAAATTTAATTGCAAAATGACTAAACTATGGCAATATTGTAAATAATAAAACACAGAAATTGGGACCACATACCATACACACATACACATATATATGCAGTTTTGAGACTAGGAAGTAGAAATTTATGCATCTAGCATAGGAGCCAAGGAAACAAAACCAGGTCTATAAATATTGATGGTGATAATCATCTGCTGAAAATTGAAAGCAGGAGGCAGCTGATGTCAAGGTATTTGTAATCAGAGCTTAAGAAGTCCATAGCATAGAGAAATAAAAATATGCTTGCCAACCATATTGTCTGAAGTAGAAATTTGCCAATCATTTAGATTTTTCCAATCTTACACAGAAGAGGAAAGTATTCTACCTTTGATATAATTCCTGCAATAGGTAAGTTTTATTGTGTCTTGAATGCTGTCTTACCATATGAAATGATGACTACAGGAGGAATTGTAAGGCAATGAAAAAGAATGTAGTCATCTCCCCCGAGACAGATAGTAAGGAATGGAAAGTTTACTACTACTCTTAAATGCAGTCTAACAATTATACACTGTCTTTGTTGTTTCAACCAAAACATAGCTAAACAGTAATTTCCTACTTAGTAAGTTACAGAGTCAAGGATGCCTACTGCATGCAGGCGGCTTTTAAATTTTTTTGCTCTCTGATTTGCACAAAATGTTTGTAGTTTTATCCCTGGAATAAAAATCTTCTCGAAGTGTGCTTAAATGTAGCCACCTCACCACCAGCTGCTTGTCAGTTGCCCTTTCTCGTTTTTTGCCACTTATTAGCTTCTAGCGGAACAGAGCTCATGAATTGAAGTTTTCTTCTTGGCACTTTTAGACTCGTAGGAAAACAAGTTAGCATTCATCTACTACAAGCATAGGACATTATTATGTCAGAACATCAGCTAATTGCTCTTTTTGCTGGCATATAAATTCCAAGTCTAAACATCTGTCATGAGATAGAGAACATACCTTTGCAAGGGACTATTATAGCCCTTGCTCATCCTGGCAGGACGAACTGTGAATATGTTTGATTGCAGCATTTGCATGTGCTTTTCTGGAGTAACACCATGGTTGTGAATCATAATAGGATTGCTAGTTGTGTGACAAGAATGTTGTTAACTCTGTAAGAAATCAATTTCACTGTTCCTAAACTTATACTTTGTCATCTTTATTCTGTAGCAAAATTTCATGATCATTATTTTTTAAGGTATGAATGCTATTTGTTTCTTTTTCCTTATTTGAAGACAGATTTTGGTCTCATATAAGATAGCTCAGCCTCCCTCTACTCCCCTTAGCTCTTCCCAAATTTCTTCCTGTGTGGTCCATCCTGTTTTTGTTTTCATTAGAAAGCAAACAGGATTCTAAGGGATAATAATAAAATAAAATATAATAAGATAAAACAAAAAATAACAATTCAGAAATTCACACCTCAAACAAACAGAGGGAAATTAGCCCAGGAAAAGAAAAAATATAGAAGCAGAACCCCACTTGCTTAGAAATCTCATAAAAACATTAAAGTGAAAATCATAATACACATGGAAAGGACCTGTTAGGGTAAAAAGAGAGAAGAAAAATATACAAATTAAATAAACAATAAGATAAAATTTAAAACTGTGTGTGGAAAGCCCTGTCATGACATTGTGAGACAAGGAGCCTACAAAAATGCCCTTGTTGGGCATCTACTGTAGAAACCCAGATGGATACAGGCTACGTGCATGTCTCTTTGGATGCATGTGTGTATCTATCATGCTTATTTAGAGGGTCTTATCTTTTGTTTTACTTGTGCCTTCCATTCCCTTTGGCTCTGACACTCTTTCTGCCTCCTCTTCTTCAGGGTTTACTAAATCCTGAGGTAAGGGGTTTGGTGGAAGCATCCCATTTAGGATTCAGGGTTTGAAGGTCTCTCACTCTCTGTACCATGTTCAGATGTGGGTTTTTGTATTTGTTTCCATCTGTTGTAAGAAAAAGCATCTCTGATGATGGCTGAGTAAGTCACTGACCTATGAGTATAGCAGAATGTTATTAGGAGTCATTTTATTGCTAGGCTTTTGTTTTGTTTTGTTTCTGTTTTTCTTAAAACAATAGTATTTGGTTTTATCCTAGGACCCTGTGATGTTTAATTTCAGGTTCTTGGTCACCATAACAATGTCAGGAATGGGTTCCATTTCATAGAATGGGCCTTAAGTCAATTAAGATATTGGTTGGCTATTCACACAATTATCCCAGATAATTCTTCATGTTACTTTTTTGTAATTTCCAGAAGTTTGAAATGCCCTGTACGTTTGTTTCTATCTCAATTTTGCATTCTTGCTTATATCATTTAATATCTGCATTTACTGTAAGCCCTTATCTTCCTTCCATCTACATTATGTAACTTATGTTTTAAGTTATACTTCTTAACCATTAGTACATGCTTCATATGTACACACATATGCACATGCATACTTTTTAAAGTCAATTTTGGATTAAGTACTACATTAGCTATACTCAATATATAATTTTACTAATTTCTCAAAAGAACGTTAAGATACACGTTGTGGCAAGTTCAGGATTGTTACTTGTAAAGTGTATAGGTACAGAATTTATACAGTTTATACCTAAGAATTCATCTTCCTTGGTGGCAATGGCATCACACACTGAACTCTGGTCAGTACACAGGAAACACTTTGCCCAAGGCACTGTCAGTCATGCAGTAATGCATGTTGGTTACAAGTAAAGCAGTTTTATAGCTTCTGCTTGGATGAACATAGATAATAGCATCAATTCTGGGGAAAGCACACTTAGTAACAATGAATATTAATATTGTGTTATGAGTATCGTTTCACAAAATAAAATCTACACATGGTATCTACTATATAGTGAAGAATGAAATTTCAGAAAAACTATTGTGAATACAAGAAATTAATAGATGCAAATTAATTTATGATTCTCGAAAGCTTTTAGCATTTACTTATAATGTCTTCTCATAGAAAGATTCCAGAGTTTAAATTGCACCTTCCCAGGTGCTGAGAACAAAGCCTTTATTGGGAATATAGACTTATTGTTATACCAAACCTTCCATTTTTTAAAAATAATGAATTTAGCTTTTTCTTTGTAGGTAGCAATGTTGTGTGATAACTAAAGGAACAGTCTTACTAGAGCCTGACTTAGCATGTGACTGACAACTGTAACTGAATGAGGAGATAGACTCCAGCGCTCAGTCACTTTGTCTACATTTCCTGAGAGTCAAAGGTAACATACCCTAGCTCAGTGGAAAGCAAGACATAGAGCTCTGAGCTAGACTGCTCCAGTTTTGGATTTGATGTTGACTTTGCTCTTCAACATTCCTTAGCAAGACTTTGGTCTTCCACAAAGCATGTGTTTACATCTTCTCAAATGCATTCACCCTGCAGCATGCATTGAGTTCTCACTCTTTGTAGGGTTCTGGGGGCCCTTCAGTCCAAGAGGTCAGCACTGACAGTCTTCCTCCATCTGCTTTGCTTTCTCTTAAAGTCTTTGGATCTCATCATGTTTCTAAATGACATCATCTTTTTAATTTTAAATTTTGTGTAAAATTTAAGTTAGCTAGATTAGCTAACTGGATAGTTAATGCTACTGGCGTTTTCTGCAGACTTACAGAAAAGACAGTATTTGTAGGAACAGGATTTATATAGTGCTGTACAACTGTCAAGATGTTTTTACATACATTCTTTAGCTCTCAAAGCAGTTTTCAGAAGAAAGAAAAATGATAATATTCAATTCCCATTTATATTATGGTAAAATTAATCCCAAACTGTCTACCTCAGTTAATGTAGCCATATATGCTACCCTTATTTTCATTTTCTATTAATTTATTGTGTAGACAAGTTGTAGGTAATATTAAGAAGTCACCTCACTTTGTGTGGAACATGCAAAATTCATATTTGTCTTGAGAACAAAATTTGTTCAAGAGTCCAAAATTCTGTCTTAGATAGTTTGGTAACTAATTAGTGACTTAAAACTGTAAGGTAGAGATGACAATTTTACTGCTATTTATGCTCCTGCCTTGTTTTTTTCTTGGTAAACTCTTGTTCTACTGATTAAAAGACTGAACCTGTAAATTACTAGAAAAAATATAAGAAGATTAAAAGTGATGGTTTTACATGATTTAGCTTGCCATCAACCTTAGGTCTCTTCTATGTCTGTATTCCTCTGCTTATCTGTTTCTCTCTGTCTTTCTATCTCACATACACACATAAACATGACATTTTTTTCAGACATATGAAGAATCACATGGTCAAGCAACACAAAGTTTGAAATAATAAAAATTTGAAAGAATATTATTGCATGAATTGGTTACCTACATATCAGAAAAAATACATTCTTTTTCAAAAGAGGAAGAAACGCCTCATGGTTCCAAATTGAGAAGGCATGTGTATTAGATTTAAACTGTGTTCAATGATTACTTTCCAAAGGAGAGTTACACTAAGATTCCAGCCACTTCATTTAGTGGACCATTTCACAAAGAACACCACCTGGGGACAGGAGGAACTCATCAACCCTGCCTGAAAGATGCCTTGTCATTTTTCCTATTACTTTTTTGATGCTGTTTTCTTTCTCTAGTTAATATAAATTCTCAGGCACCATAGAAGCAGACCTAAACATATTAAGACATATCATACTGCCTGGCTTTTCAGTCTCTTCTTGGATTTAATTAGAATGCCAAAATTCTGGTAAAACTATTGACTCTGAGTGTATTCCATCTCTAAGCTTCTTACAGCACAGAGCCAAATGAGCAGAGTGAATGAGAAGTCTGAATGTGTAGCTTCTCTGTCAAATGGGAATCATCACAAAGAAGTAGATGCTATGAGACATCATTTCTGTTCTTGTGTCAGTTGCCTTGATTAGACCTACATGTTAATCTATTCATCCTTTTAAGTTCTCTGAAGAGAAAGAATCTGATTTGACTCAAAATAATCAATAAAGTATATAGAAAATGTCCTTCTAAATCACAACTTAGTAATTTGCTAGAATAAACCCAATAATTTGTGCAGAGTATGGATGACAATTTTGCTAACATTGAAGACAATTCTGCTAACATTGAACTATAGGAAACTATAATTTCTTACTGAGAAATTTCTAAAGAATCAACTTGGAAAGCTTTAGAATTAGGTGATGGATGTTTATTTAGGTAGCTAAAATACAATTTTTAGTATACATAGGCAGTAGCAAATAAAAAGTCATTTATCAAATACAGGATTCCTAAATAGTTAACTATATGGCAAAAATGAAAAAAAGACTCATATTTTTAAATATTTAATATTTTGAGTAGAAACACAATCTTTAGGTTTTCTTTTTATTCCACAATACGAAAGTCTTGAGTAAAATATATACATTAGTGATTAAAGCAGAAACATACTTGGAGTTTCATATTTATTGGAACCACATTAAATTGTGTTGTTAATGAAGCTATGTCTGATTTAGTTGTTTCTTAGAAAGATAGCTTTTGTTCTTTTGTGCTTACTTGCAATTATGTTTATAAAAATTCTATCTGCACCAATTTGTCTATATGTTTTTCTTTCTAATAACTCTAAACTTTTTGTCAAGTATAATTTCATTCCTACTGTAAAATTGACCTGTTAGTATTTGTTCAGGGTACAACATTATATTTCTAAACGAAAATGTTTGAGTTAATGACATTTTAACTAAAAATTGAATCACTTTTTTATAAGTGACCTTATCTTTTTTCTATTACTGATCTCTGGTTATAATACGTTGGATTTGTTATAACTTTCTATTGTAAAACTTTCATTCATTAGAATGTCCTATAATGACACCTTCATGAGAATCCCATATTCTACGGTAATATAAGTGAAATCGGCAAATCTGTTGGTAGATAATTGAGCTGCTCCATGTGTACTCTACCTACCACAGACCAGCAGAAGATGACAGAGTTGGTTCACTATCTCAGAGATAAGAGCAAGGTAAAAGGACTGTAGGTCTGTAATCAAGAGCCAGAGAAAAACACTTCCACTTTCTGGTTTCATAGGTTGAAAGATCGAACTCTGCCTTGCATTTTGCATGTTGATCTTCATATTAACAACATTCACAGTTGGATTTAATAACTGTCAAACAGCAACAACAACAAAACTGCTTTCTTTCCTCTCATTGCTTAAATTGTGTAAGAAGTTATTCTTGACTTGAAGAGAAACGATGGGGTGGGGGGAGGAGGAGGCAGGGAGGGGAGGAGTTCAGTTAATTGTACCTGGGCAGTCGGTAAAGAGCTGTGAAATGCCTTTTCTTCTATGAAAAAAAATTTAAAATAAGCACAAGTAAGAAAACTGTAGTTATTTTAAATACATAAGCACTTTCTGGCTACACTTGAGAAATGTCATTTAGTGTACGGTAGCTGTAATTTACTACAATCAACTCTTGATTACCCCCAGTAATCAAAAATAGAAGCCCATAAATCACTGTGAAATGCATGCATGTCCATTTTTTATATATTTTTTTCCAATGTGTATCATGTAAAATGAAATCACATACTTTCTTAGTACACTAACTGTTCAGTAATAGGAAATTACTTATTGGTCTTAAATCAGATATTAAAAATTGGTTGAATATATAACTGAAAAAATATATATAAATGATTAAATAAAATTAATGGTAAGTTTTTCTGCTAGGGATATGGTTCAATTGTTATAGCATGACTACAAAATACTAGTCCTAGGAATGGACTAGTAAAGTCATTCCATACGTGAAGTTGGGATGTGTAGACAAGGAGATAAACTTGTTCTAATAATAACATGAAATGCAAAAGTGTAAAAGTTATTTGAGAACCCAGGAAATATCTAACATAGCTTTCTTAGTTTCAGAGCACTTGTCAATAGTGAGTCAAATCAAATCATTATAAAAGCATTTATATTTTCACTGCTTCAAACAGAAGCCTAGGCGTAGAATAGAGCTAGATGTCATGACAGTTTACCCAGTATGAATGACAGTATGAATGAGGAAATGATTCCATTGCTTTGTAAATTCCCTTTAAATGCTTAAATTATTATTAAGTATTATTAGTAGCAATCTAAAGTTCAGTGTCATCAACAAATATTAACCTATCAGGGGCCTCTGAATGCCGGCCCCAGTGTCCCCTCAGGGTTCACACAGGGCAGGATTTAGAAGGATCTGAGGTAAAAATGAACTCTCCACTACGTAATTTTTTACATCAGTTTCTCTAAACTTCTGCTGCTCTCCTATTGTTACACACGAGAAACAAAGGCAATTCTCTGAGCTTGGATATACCTTTATCTTTGAAGGTCCCAAAGTTTATATGAAAGACTCCTTTTCTGACTCTATGTTCTGCCAAATGAAAGTAAGTTGTAGGGAGATGTCTTCTAATGTATCTCAGGGAACAGAACGGAGATGTGGCTGTGGGAACCAAGGCTTCTGGCTATGTGACTAAATTCTCCCACTGGAGGTATCACAAGGTGGGGGAAGCCATCC
>JAQHUG010000427.1:660063-670967 GCA_028555095.1 Dicrostonyx torquatus | reverse complement strand
GCCGGGCCCTTCCTCTCTGGTCTCACGTCAACTCTTTATTCTTCTATCAGAAACCTGAAGTGCCCCAATTTAAACATGATGCAGCTGCCCAACTGACACGCTCTCTGCCCACAAGGAAGCCCAAGCCACAGTTCGAGAGATGAAGTTATATATTTTTAATTAATGCTCTTAAAATGTTGTTTCTGTGTTTGGATGAAAGATAACAGTTACTTTCTTATAATATTGTATGCAGATACTTATTGATCATCTGGGTATGAGAAATGTTTCCTTTTTCACAATGTGTTTTCCTAACACAATCAAAGACTGCTGACTGGTCAAAATTAACCAGAGTACTTCATGAAAATAATTTCCCAGTCAGTGTCTTTATATACTGAGTGTAAGAATAATGAACTGTTGTAGGGGATTCATGTTCTCAAGATGAGCTACCAGTTGGTAATTAGTGGAGCTGTATAATACCCTGGTGACATAGGCATCTTTTATTGCTGCCATTTTTGTGGATGCAAAAGGACAACAGAGAGTAATCATCCTTTGGCCTCAGGGAAGCTGCAAAATCAGCATCAGCAAAAGCCTGAATTTTCTGAGTGTCTATTGTGATGCCGGAGAACCTGGGCAACCATAGCAGCCACCTGCTGGATATGAGAGTTATTCAATATCCTTGTGACTTGTTTCTTCATAAGTTAAATGATAAAAGTAATGCTATTTACTTCATGTGGTTGTTAATATGATTAATTATTAAACACACCCAAATACTTCAAAGTATCTTAAATATAACTGATCAGCAGTTATTGTCTATTAACTACTGTAAACATGATTGTCTTTGTGGCCGGGATATAACAATAAAGAAAAATTACTTCCCCCATATGCTTTCATTCTCATTATCATCAGGACCATCTCTCAGCTTATGGACATTTGTATGTCAGTCTTGCTTATGAACATACAAAAGCAGAACACTATTGAAACATACACACCTTCTCTTCATTTTTTTAAATTATTAGATGCAGTTTTACAGTGATTGAATGCTTTTAAAATTTATAATAAATGTGTTCTAAACAAAAAGACAATTTTCTCAATTCAGCTACAATGTGATGGAAGTAAAAATACTCTGCCAGTCACTGATTCAGGTTGAGGTATGTAAGCCAAATGATCTAAACTTTCATAAATATTTAGGACCATCAGATAAATATATAAATAACTCTAAGGTTATTTTTGGTAGGTACTGATTTCAAAGCATGCCTTGACTGTTTATATGTTGGCATAATAACCTCAAACAACTGGAAATAAGATACCATTTCTGAGGGAAATTATAAGATTATGCAGGGAGAAGCCTCAAAAATGACACAGAGAGCTACCTTGTCCTTCTATGCTGAGAGGACATGGGGAAAGGATGGCTGTCTATGAAGTAGAGAACAAACACCCATATTACACTGTCTGCAAATCCTGCATAACAGGCAAAGTGATCAGGAAAGACAATAAAAGAATGCTATGGTGTTAATGTTTGGCGTGCAGTAGCATTGGAGGCCCAGTAAGAGAAAGGTACTTCTTGTGGTCAGCAGAGTGGAATCTATCGCTGGTGTGGGTACTGACTTTCATAACAAACCCAACTTAGTGCTGTGATTAAAGGTATGTTCAATGCCCTCTTCCCATTTTTTTTTATTTCCATTCTTCCATCATGGCATACTTTCTTTCTGGAAGCTGCAACATTTAGTTACCATCTTAGAAGTACTGACTAGGACCTTAGAATTCTCATATACCTATATAAATAAACTAGCATGAATACTTCAAACATGTAAATACAGGTAAAATAATTGTATGATGGCTAGAGGATGGAATAATTTGGACACACAGGCAAAGAAAAGAACTAGATTGTTGTAAATAGAACGTTAAGGAGATTGAATGCAAAAAAGCAAGGGATATGAAAGGCTTGAAGTTTCTGAGGGATTGACTAGGTGGCTGTGCTCTGAACTGTAGTGGAAATGTGCACAGACAGATCATAAGAAAAAAGAGGAAGGATGCATTGGAAACTGAAGGAAAGGCCATTCTTCTTATAAACTAGTAAAGAACTTGGCTGAATTATGTTCTTGCCCATGGCACATAGAAAGTAAAATTTAAGAAGAGATGAATGTGAATATTTGGTGCAAGAAATATATGAGCTTTAAAGCTTTAGGGTTCTTTGTGACTTCTTTTAGCTACATATTTCAAATTCATAAAAAGAAATGATAGCGAAGTAGAATTTACAATCCAAAGGGAAACAGAATTTAAGAACTTGAAGGATTTTCAGCCAGGTCATGTAGTAAAGAATGAAAAGCATTTCCGCAGAAGAAGATAAGCAGGTGACCTTCTAATGGCGATTACTATGGTTAGAATGATGGCAGAAGCTACACATTGGGACAATGGAATAATGACCCAAAGGTAAGTAGAAGGCACTAGTGCTTTGCTCCTGTCTCAGTAGTAAGGTGCAAGCCTATAGAAAGGATGTATATCAAATAAGAGACATCAAGGATCATTAGCATACTGTGGCTCGACTAAATGCCCAGGACAACCTCAACTCTCTCTTTTAAACATTCTGAGAACTAGATCTCAAGCTTTCTTATTCCTAGAAGTAAGTTTTTGGCGTCTATAAAATACCTGGCCTCAAGTATTTGCTATAGTGACATAAAATGGTCTAATAAAAAAAAGCTCATTAGTATGGCATAGAGAATGGGATTTCTTGTGACTTTTTGCATCATTTTTGGGTGAAGACTGAGATGATGGAAGCATCTAATATAAAGGTGTCATTGATTAGACACTCACAGTAAAGCCTAATTTTGGATGAAAGATACATAAATCAGAAAATTAAAAAGTTGAACTTTGATAATCTTCATAATTTTCTTTTCATATTAAGGCAATGAATTTAAAATAAATAAAAATGAAATACTTTTGAATTATAAAAAGTAAACAAAATCTTGGAAAGGATAATTAATTCACTAGTTACAACCAAAAAAAGAAATATGTTTAATTTCCCATATTTTACTTTCAGTATGCAAATAAGCATGCATACACAGACATACACACACACCATACCCAGAGAGAGACAGTGATATGTCTGTGTCTATTCATCCTCAGTCACCATTTCTTCTGTCTATCTATGTATGTGTCTATGTCATCTATCTATCTATCTGTCTGTCTGTCTTTGATAGCCACATCTTAGTTTTTGCTTATGTTTTTTCTTTTATAATTATCTCAGTCTACAGGGAATTATTTTACCAACCTTTACTTCATATGTGAACAACAACAGAGAGACAAGATTAAAGCCTGGGGCTGGAGGTATACTGTGATATGTTTCTTGCATAGTATATATAAGGCTTGGGTTTTGATACCCATTAATGTAACAAAGGTTAATAGTGAAGTAAAATTAGCTAAATTCTGAGATTCAGTCCAATCCTTGTACCCAGTGCCCAATGCTTCCTTTTGATAAGTCACAATCTGTGAGAAAAGACTCTGATAACAACTATGTGCTGTTTGACTTCAGGTATTTGTGAATACTTTTTATTCTAAGCAGACTAACTTCTCTCTTATTTATAGAAGAATGTATGTTAAACAGCCAGAACATGACAAAGCAGGCCAAATCCCCCATAAAATGGTCAAAATATTGCTTCTCTGTCTACCAATTTATAGACAACAAGACAGAAAGTATCCTTATTTATCTCATATATCACATCCCCTCCCTTCCACTCCTCCCATTCCCTCTCTCTTCCTCCCTTCTCCCCCAGGTCAACTCCTCCTCTGTTTCCCTTTAAAAAAAGAAAGAAAGAAAGAAAGAAAGAAAGAAAGAATAAAGAGTAGGCCTCCTAGAATTATCCACCAAGTATGGACCAACAAATACAACAAGACCTGGCACATACTTTCATACCATGGCAGATTGTGGCAACTCAGTAGAGGAAAAGGGTTCCAAGCAGAGGCTAAGGAGTCAGAGACACCCTCTACAATTTTGAGTGAAATGTGTAATCTAAATGTTATGGTGCTTGTATGGGTACTAAAACCCAAAAAGAACCTGTATATTAACAAAAGAGTCATGGATGTGTTTTCCAACACTTTTATACGTTATTCAATAGTTAGCATTCCAACTGATCACCCAAAACAATTTTAGTTCCAGTTCTTGCCATCTATTTTTTTAAAGGCTTAGATTTGCACTTTTTTTCTATGAATCTAAACTTGGCGAACTAAAGCTACTAGAAGAGAACTAAGAACATTTCTAATTATTTTTTTTTCTAGTCACCCATATGATTTAAACTCTGTTGCTAAAGATCAACTGGAACCATCTAAGGAAGCCCCCCTTCTTTGTTTACAGAGAACACTTTTGAGAAGTTGTTTAGACTCCATAGAGTGCCTTCATTAACATGAATTTTATTGACATCTACTTCCATGGCCCTCCATCTACTTTCATTTCCAGTTTTCCTAGAAACCATTGCACTTAATCATCTGCACAAAAAGCTTTACCTCAAATGTATCTTTTGGTCAAATAATTACTAATAACAAATATTAAAACTACTTAGAGTTCATGCATACACCTATTCATACCTGTGAATAATTACTAATAACAAATATTAAAACTACTTAGAGTTCATGCATACACCTATTCATACCTGTGTATATTACTACAGTCCTTTATCTTTATATCCCTCTGTCACTCTATCCAATCTGTCTAAGTTTCTCCATCATTTTCCAATAACCAAAACTGAAACAGACCTGTACATCTACTAATATTCTATTGCTCATTTACATGCATAACTGTACACAAGTGCACACATGTGGGGGAATATTTGCATTCTAAATATAGGGGAATATCTATGCTTCACTGTGTGTGGGTTTACTAAATCATATTTAATCTACTACTAATGAAAAAATGTAATTTTATGGAATTCTACTGTAAGCTGTCCCAGTTAGTATTTTTAAAATTGTTTTCTCGAGAGGAAAAACTGTATTATAGATGCAGGTATGTGAAATGTAATTTTAGAATGTGAAGTCATAATACAGAAAAATGTAATACTGTCACTTATTTTGAGCTTTATTTGCAAGATTGTGATATTTTAACATTTGATGGTTTGCCTGCTTATTTGAATGTATGGAAAGAATAACAGTTTGCTTGTTCATGTTGCTTTCCTGTGTTCTTGTTTTGGTATTCTGCATTATACATCAGGCTAAGACTATTTTCCTAAGACTTATCTAATTGCTTATTTTTAAATACTGATTTGGCATTTTTAACTTTAAGCTTGCTTATAATTAATATTTACAGCCACCATTAAGTTGGTACATTCATGTACATTTTGATAATGTGACTTTTAAATAAAAAAGAGATGTATTGACTTTTCTCCCCAGCTGAAAGCATAATAAGAGACAAAATCAGAACATAATTTAGAAATCTTTGGTTCCAACCGCATATTTAATCTATTATCTCTGGGCCAATAGCATACTTTATAAAACAAACACCTTTTCCCCCCAAAGAATATCTTTTTCACCCTCAAAGTAAAACTTGTAAGAGCCATGAAGTCAATATGGGTATCATGTTAATTAGTACAATTCAGAATCAGTTGTTTTCAGATTTTTAATTAGATGAACATTCCTTTCTTTTTTTTTCCTGATTATGCCTTTTGTTTATTTGGAAAAATTTCAGGTTATATGCAATCTAAAATCTGTAAAGGTAAATGACCACAAAACCAACCACTGATTTTTATGTGTGTAGAATATAACACAGAATACTTTCTTGAAACAGAAATATTTTGTATTTGAAAAGGTTTTTTGTATATATGTGTACATGCTGCTTTCTGGATAAGCAGGCACTGTGAGTACATGAAGATATATTTCAACTAGTGGGACACACAGACAGATAGACAGATAGACATACATACAGACAGACAAACACCACATTTTTGACTACATGCTACATGCTGTAATATTTGCAAAGCTAGCCTATAGATATGAAGTGTCTTCCCTTGATTCAAACTACACTTGCTCATCAATAGAATGGGTTCCATTTCTACTTCTACCTTATATTTCTTTAGGGAAGACTTTAATGTGTTTATGATTTGCCCCCTCAAACATAGAAAATGACAGCCCACTATTGACTGCTTTGGGATTCCAGTGGGTAACACTAAGGGGACAGCAAGTGCAGGGAAATCCTTTATCTTCCAAAGACTAGATCTCCAATTCTTGTATTGAACTTTCTTTAACCAAGGAATAATAAACATTTATCAAGGAAGATGAGACAGAAAAGTAAGCATGTAAAGCCCAGAGGAACTTGGACAGAAGTCATTGTCTCTTCTTTGGATACAATGGGAAAAATCCATTTTCTACATTTCTTGTATCACCTATATCTACTTTTTCCCTTTCTGATATGAATTAAGAGCTTAAGATGCAACCATTGGGGTAGTGTTTTAGTTTTATACATCCTGCAGTTCCTATACAAAGATGCATATTAATAAATATTTATGCCATTTACCCTGTGAATCTATGGTCAGTTATTTCAGTTATTTCATCAGATTAAAATGCAAATCTTGAGTGGGAAAGTTTAAAAAATCTCTTTGTTTCTGATAAATTCTAGAAGTCTAAGTCATATTACCCTTAGAGTTTACCCAGGAAAATATATGCAAATTTTCCTTAAATAAATATTTTCAAAGTGTTATAATAATAATGCAAGGAATATCAGAAATGATCATGCAATAACTATACCAAAAATGTCATAGTGGTAAATAATTGGGGGAAAGACTATCACAAAGCAGAATTATAAATTTAATAAAGTAAAGGATGTTTATGATTTGGGAGCTTATAATAATTAAAAATAATTCAAAATAACAAAGGGAAATTTAGGTTTTTTTTAAACTAAAGTTGGTCTCACTAGATTTTCATAAAATAAACTGGCAGACCTGAGTATAAAGACATTTAATTCACTAATCCATTAAATCATCCTTTCCAATTATGGTAGACTGTGACATTAAACTTATTGGTGAAATGCCTGCGCTGCCCATTCATTTATGTCATAGAAATTTGGTCTTCTTGTTCCTTCTCGATAGCATTTTAGACAATGTTAGAACAATAAAACTCTAAGTTAAAGACGTTATCAATTATCGCTATATTATAAACCTCCCTAGAGTAGGTCCTGAAAAACATGAGCATCTGGTACTCTCTACTTTAATGTGGCATAAAGCGAGATAAACTAATGAAGAAATTATGAGCACGATGGGATGTTAGAGAGGAGTCAAAGATACAGTGATTATGGAATTAGGCCAAAGAAAAACAGCTTTTTAATCTAAACTATTGTACCAATATATAATGTAAACGCATATGCATATATGTATGCAAATTCAGAGTTTTAGAAAGTGCTAAATGAGACCTACTTTCTCATAGTATTTGATCTCGTAGTCCAGAATGGCTCCATTGGTAAAAGCAGGTGCTTGCCACGATAGAGCAAGGCTGTTTTGGGATGCCCAGTCCTTTCTCATCATACCTATCAGAGAAGGTGCTGTAAGGAAAGGAAAATAAAATTGATTAGTAGGCATAATTTTCAGTCTTTGAATTTATGTTGTGTCTCTTCCAAGGAAAATAGATTATTTTGTATAGAGGATACCAAATTAATAAAAAAAATGGGTCAAAGTATATTCCATTCAAGTCAGAGAAGGGATTCAAATATAGGATGAAAACCAGAGCTCGTTTGCTCTATCAAGGAGGATGTTTTTCCTCGAACTAGGTTTGGCTTTGGGATTTAACAGCAAAGCTAATAGTGTGCTTCTCTCCTGCGTTTCATATAATCTGTTTTCAAGCATAGGAAACAAACAGTGATTACAAGAACTTGTGGAAGTTTCTCTTTTTGAAAGATCTGAATAAAAGAAATCAAGCACCAAAATACTGACTGTTAATTTTATGACATAATTTCCCAGAAAAGCTATTTATAGTGACTTGAAAGGGCAACAGTTCCTCAGGACAGGCTACAAAGCTACAGAGAAATCCTGTCTCGCAAAAAGAAAAAAAAATAGTCACAAGGAAAGACCCATGTTATTTTTACCAATGACTTTGTTGACCAGAATATGATGTTCTATTCAGATGTTATGTATGTGAAAGTACAGTGAGACTTAATAATTCTCTTTCTAATACTGAGAAGTAGGACATCACAATGTCCATGGGAAGCTCAATGGAGGTAATTATGAATTCAAGAACATGTTATCAACTATGTTCACAGCAGCATTGTTTGTCATAGCCAGAACCTGGAAACAACCTAAATACCCCTCGACCAAAAAGTAGATAAGGAAAATGTGGTACATTTATATAACAGAGTACTATACAGCTAAAAAAAAAATTTAATGACGTCTTAAAATTTGCAGGCAAATGGATGGATCTAGAAAACATCATATTGAGTGAGGTAACCTAGACTCAGAAAGACAAATATTATATGTACTCACTCATTCGTAGTTTTTAGACATAAAGCAAAGAAAACCAGCCTACAAATCATAATCCCAGAGAACCTAGACATAATGAGGACCCTAAGAGTAACATACATGGATCTAATCTACATGGGAAGTAGAAAAAGACAAGATCTCCTGACTAAATTGGGAGCATGGGGACCATAAGAGATAGAAAGGGAGGAGAGAAGAAGGGAGGGGAGCAAAGAAAAATGTATAGATTGATAAAATCAATTAAAAAATTCAGATAAAAAAGATCCTTGGGAATTTGTAGCATTCTCCTGCTTCATTTTCAGAAATCAAATTTAATGTGTTAATAGGCAATGTAAGATTTAAAAACTGACTCATTGTGATATTTTAAACTTCATAGAAAAACTTGTCTTAATATTTTACTTCCAAAGGTTGTCTTTGCATCATAAGAAAATGTCTTTTTTTTTTAAATTTATGTGACTGACAGCTTTGACCCAGAGGAATAAAAACTTGAAAATATGTTTAAAATTCTGGTTTTAGAAGAAAAATAAGATTGGACTAAAATACACTGGAAAAATGACTTGTATTTATAAAAATTTATTAATTTTTATATTATAAATAGAGATAGCAACAGATCCTGTAGAAAATAAGAAAAGTCCTCAGAAATTATCCATTATTTAAATTAAGTTATATTCACTATTAAATTTATCCCCAAGGGAAGCTGTGTTATTGTTCTTACATTATTGTTTATAATGTATTATGGTCATTTATGCAAAAATTATAAATTCAAAGCAAATCATGAAAGCTAGAAAATGATCAACACAGTATAATTATGAGCATACTTTTCATGTATATGTGACTTAATCTATGGTTAATTTTCAGCTTAATATAGTGTCATGATGCAGTAAATATTGCACTGTATTGCATTTTGCTCTTAATGACAACCATATAATGGTTGTAAAACATAAACTTTCAGTTGCTTTAACAACATAACAGAATGATCAACTGAGTAGACTACACATACCATTTTTCTATTCTAATTTTTCACTCACAAATTGATGGTGCATTACCTTAATTTTTAAAGTCTCATGTTACACTTCTATAAAGCAAACATTGCAAAATTCCTTAATTGCCTATATTTATCACTTTAAAGGTCACTTTATAGGCTGGAGGATGACTCATCAGATAAAGCACTTGCCTTGCAAGCACAAAGAGATCAATTTGCTTCCCAGAACCATATTGTGTTAAGAAAGAGTCATGTAAAATGGGGTAAGTTTTAACCAACTGCTGGGAATGTAGAGACATGGGGACCATGAAGTTTACTAGCCTATCAGCCTAATTGGGGAGCTTTGGACCTATAGCAGATGCTGTCTCAGAGGAGGTGGAGAGCTATTCTGATCATGGTGCCAAAGGTGGTTGTTTTCTGACCTCTGTGTTTGTCTGTAGTAATTATTAGACACTTGATTATGTTGGTGTTTATAAATATTTTTTCAATGTTGGAATGCAAATTTCTAATACTGTGCTCTCAGAATACTAATATTTATGAAAATCTTTTTGACGTCATAAACTTTCTATTTCGTTGGAGTCTCACGTATTTTCCTCACTAACATTGGATGTGTGTCCCCAAGTGACCTTACCACAACCACCTGAGCAGCTGGAACTATAGGTTCAACCCCAAGGTCCGTCCTGCTGCTTAGGTTTTCCATTGAGAAAAGTTGTTTCACATAATTTGAACTTTCTGAACTGTTTGGCACATTAGCATACTGCTTTTGAAAATAACTTCATCCATATACTTTAGGTGCCCATTATAAAGAGTTAGTGAATTGAAGCAGAGGATGTGAGAATCTACTTACAGTTTACTACACTCTTACTACTGCATTTACTATTTTCACAAAAGTCAGCATTGTACCAAATTTTAATCATAAAACAAAGCAACAATATACATGACTTCAAGCATTTGTTTTGAATATACTTAATAAATTTATTATTTGATGAACTAGGATATATAACATCTACAACAAGCAGATAACAATGATAACAGTGTTATATTTGTACTAGTGCATACGGAGCAGAAATAGATGTACCATACATATTTCTACACATCCAGAAAATGATTTTATGACACAGAAGGACAACTCATGATTTAAAAAAAAATTAGATGTTTGAATGACCAGGCAGAGAAATGTCTTCTGGAGCGAGTGACTTGAAGACTGAAGTGGTTCTTTATGAGTGAGAATTATGTATTCAAGACAGTCTTCTGGAGAACTGTATTTTTGGTATAACTCCTTGCTTAAAACTTCAAACTGAAAGCTTTGACCTTCAAAAAAAATGATTACTGAACGGATTACTGCTGCCACTCCAGTTACTGGTGTGAATCTGAAAGAGTGGAGCCTAAAATTGAGACGGACGATAGTCTCGTGCAGTAGCCACCTCTATTCAGAGCATCAATTTATACTGTGAGGGTTAAGAAGAATGTCATGGGGCTTCCGATCTACCCACCCCCAC
>JAQHUG010000427.1:627008-650994 GCA_028555095.1 Dicrostonyx torquatus | reverse complement strand
AAATAAATAAATAAATAAATAAATAAATAAATAAATAAATAAATAAATAAAGGAATGTCATGAGTGAGGTGTTTAATCCCAAGCTGCATATGGAAGAGCATGTTTTCCATGGAGGCATATGAATAACAACAGCAGAAGTGAACCCACTCCAACACACTCCACCCAGGAGGAGCCTGTGTATGCATTTCAAGAACAATTCTATGTTTTTGAAGACACTGAAGGCACAAGATTCTTCTTTTGTTTTCTTGGAGTTTCTCACAAGTACTCAGAATTCCCCTTGCATGACTCCATTCTGGGACTATGTTCTGATAGATTACCGTGTTTTTGAAAGTGATTTTAACACAAAGCCTTCTGATTACTACATTTATTGAATATAAAATAGGTAGTCTAGTACTACGGAACAATTTTGAAGAAAATTATATAGTAGAATTGGCTAACAAAGGAGCCTCTTCACAAAAACATGAACACTATTTGCTTAATCTTAAGTTTATGCAGACAATGAATTATTATTTCAGTTCATATATTGACTTTTAACTAATAGTTAATCCCTTTTTGCTAAAATAGTTACCTGGTACCATGTGAATTGTCTTATCCAGATCTTATTCCTTTATGGAATGCAAAATGCTTCCATCCTTAAGATTAGCGACTGAAGCTCAGAGGACCTTTGCAATTGTGTAAAGATATTGGAGGTAAATATTAGTATTGAATAAGATGTCAAGTAAGAATTTTAAAATTAATGTTGTTGCTCTGAGTTCCTATTAACTTAACTCCAATTTAGTGTAATATGTTCAAAAGTAAAATTCATGTTTAAAACCACACTATGGGTAATTACAAATATGTGTTACTGATAATTTTATCAAGATTTATAACGTTTCATATGATAGTATACATATATATATATATTATGTGTGTTAACTCTAAAATATAATTTTCATATGAAAGTATGATGGTATTTTTAAAATTAAATTGAGTATTGTTAATTCTTATTCACCTAGTTATCATACTGCTGATACTATTATTTACTCATTTGAACGTGTGCACATGTGCATGGTTGTATATATTGTGTGTATGTATGTGTATATGCAAGTGTGATTGTAAGTGTACATATGTGTGTTGTTTGTGTGTTTGAATACATGAATGGACACATACATATACGTATATATGTATATGTAAAATATGTGAATGTTTAGGTAGGAAAGTAGGAGGAGAATCAGCACACTCCTATACATTTGTGATGATATGAATTCTACATAATATTTGAATAGATCTTATATGCTATTTAGAACTTTTCATTAATGTAGAAAATGCCGAACAATATACTTCTTGCTAAGCTAGTTGGATTAAGCAACTAGACAAGTTTATCAATCTCCCCATTTCTTTTAGGAAATATCTAATTGTAAGAGACATTTTTCATATGGAGTTGGTGTCTTCTTGAGAACACTTTGGTTCCAGCTTGCACCTCACAATTATTCATCACGTTTTCTAGCCTGATAGCCTGTCCTCTTTCATTTTCCCTCTCTTATTTCTATTCCTCATTCTGCCTGCCTCTTTCTTCATTTATTTGTGGGTTCTTTTTGATTTTTCTTTACATTGCCTACTCTTAATTTCCACACTTTCAGGAAAGACTTAAAGAACTTATAAGAAAAAAATTTAAAAAAGTGTAGTCAACAACACAATGATATAAACAGCATAGACTGGGAAAACTCATTGGAACAGAATTTTGAAACTGTAATCCTTTGTCATTGCTAGGGAGCCAATGTGCATCACCAATATGTGCTGTTGTTTCTTCCAGTGTGTGCTTAGCAGAGACATCATGAGCACTACTGTCTTCTTAACAACAGACCTGTGCTGATGTTATATAGATTTATCGTGGACAAATTGATGCACACATAGCTATCTATATTACCTCTATCTCTATATATTATAAAGTTGAGACAGTATTCTTGAGAGTCTGTGTCTTGTTTTGGAATTATTTACTCAATGGATTGTGCTTTAAAGTTAATGAATCCCTACGATCTTCACAGTATTTGCCCTTGGTGATTTTGTTTTGATGTACTTTTCTTTGTAATCAGATTTTAATGATAATATATATTGTTATACCCTTTCCCCATGTGGTTGAAATTCGGTTATGTGTTTGAAAGATACACCCGAGACACACATGAGGGAAAGTTGGCACTTTATTTTATGTTCTCCCTTGTTTATTTCTATTTTTTATGTCCAACAATAACATTGTAGTGTGCTAAACCAAATGGTGGATGAGCTAAACAGGATAATGGCTCCCAAAGAACGCATTACCATCCCTAGAGCCTGGAAATGTTCTGGGGAAATGGGGCTTTGAAGACCAGAATTATGAGGCAGGGAGGATTTAGCACGGTACTCCAGGTGTATTCAGTGTTCACAAACGACTTCATAGGTGAGTAGTAGGGTTAGAGGTCAAGAACAGAAGCCTGTCAAGACCAGGACAAGCAATGGATTCCTCTCAGGAGCCTCCAGAAATCCAGACCTAACATATGGATTGTAGCCCTGGAAGACTTACTGTATTTCTAACATCTATAACTGAGGAACTATGAATACATATTGTTTTAAGACACTAAGTTATGATAATTTGTAGTCATAGTAAAAACTTGAATTTACAAGTAAATACAACAATAAATAATATAGTACAGCAAATTTTACCAAATTCATAATTAATATATCCTTAAAGATCTTATATCTTAAGTATTTGTGATTCAATTATGAAAATTGAGTAAATTTTCAAAGTCATACAGAACATATCTTTAATGATGTATCTCTATGTTTATAATTTTCTTTTCTTTTTTTAAAAAAATATTTAGTTATTTTAAATCTTGACCACAGTTTCCCCTCCCTCCACTCCTTCTAATCCCACACCTGCCACTTGGCCTCTGTCCACACCAAATCCACTCCTTTTCCCTTCCTATTCAGAAAAGGGCAGGACTCCCATGGGTATCAACAGAACATGACATGTCAAGTTGTAGTAAGACTAAGTACCTCCCTTGTGTTAAGGCTGGACAAGGCTACAAAGGCCAGAAAAAGAGAAAAAGGCAGCTTCTGCTCCTACTTTTAGGAGTTCCATAAGAAGACAAACCTATACAACTGTCACATATATGCAGAGGGCCTACGTCACTCCCATGCAGGCTCCCTGGCTGTCAGTTCAGTCTCTGTGAGCCCCTATGGGCCCAGGTTAATTGACACTGTTGGTTTTCTTGTTTTGTTTGACCCCTCTGTATTTTATCATTTTCTAAGAGTTCTCAGTGTGCTTCTTTTTAAAAAAACTGGGATACTTGCATAGATTTATATTACTTCCTTCTCTGCTTTTTGTACCATAAAGATATTTCTTCATATCTCTATAACTTATTTTTCTCTTTATAATAGGAAGGTTTTTTATTTCTATAACTTACTTTTAATTTTTTCCTAATGTTAAATATGTTAGGATTTTTTTTAAAAAAGCTTTTATGTTTGAATTTCCAGCATTTTTCTCCCACAACTATGAGCATCAAATAACATAAAGATTGTCAACAATTAATTATTGTGTCTTGTTGCAACATGGTGACACTGGGTGGCGGTTTGTCATTAGTAATAAATACATGAAGACACTTTCACAGAGTACAAAAAAGGAGGTTTAAAAAATCACTTTATTATCAATAAATCTAGCAATACTTAATTTTGTAAGCCATGGATTATCTTTAAAGTTCTTTTCAGCCCTCTGTATGTTTTTAATTTCTCTTTCATTGGCTGTGGGACTGTCTGATTTAATGAGGCTTGTCTTTATATTGTCCTTTCAATAATTTTCACCATATACATCTACCAATTCTTTATATCCAAGGGCATTTGAAAAACTGTTTACATGACAGATACTATTTAAGAAACAGAGTCTTTGAAATATAAGAAGCAAAGTTATCTTAAAATTGGACCAGACAGAGACTCCATTGTCCTCCTTTGTTGTGTTCCAATGGAAGAGCATTGTGCTGCCCTCGTGCTTTTTAGGAATTTAGCATAGCTATCTCTCCATGGGAGAGAAACTGGCCTGGTCAAAGAGAAAAATCAAGAAATTGAGACCCTCCGGCTTAAAAAAAAATCTTTACCTATAATATTATAGTAAACCCAAATCCACTGATTTTCATTCTCTTTTGAAAATTAAAAGAAAATTAAATTTTATGTATATGGGTGTTTTGCCTGCATATATGTCTGTGTGCCACATGCACTCCTAGTGACCTCAGATACCAGAAGAAGACATAGAGTACTTTGTACTGGAGTTATAAACAGTTGTAAGCTACTGCGTAGGTCCTGTGCATCAAACTTGGGTTCTCTGGAAGAGCAAACAATGCTGAGAGACAACTCTATTCTGAGAACAACTCTATTCATTTATTAATTATTTTGTTGAAAGTGCTACTTTAATAATTATATATTACTTATGAAATTGTAATGAAATTTTAATTTGTGAGCATTTTAATTATCTTCAAACATGTTTTATTGCTTACAGAACTCAACTGGTTCTTCAACAAAAATTCTCCTCATGTTCCTGGTATAAAAAATAATGAGCTAATTTAAATGTTATGAAATCTGGGGGGAGAAAGTCTACTAACACAGCTAGAAATTACTTTAGCTAGAATTATCAAATAGGGAACACCTAAACATTTTTTCAAAACAAAATGGAAAGTTGAAAGCACTACAGTATAACGAGTGAATGGTTACACATCCAAATTTACTCCTACAGTGGAGCTTGGGGGAGGGGAAGTGCGGAGCTTTGAAAGAAGCCCACATAGTATGTTTCTTTACTCTTAGACATCTAAAATAAATCTCTGTACATTCATAAGATGATGACATGCTCATGAGGAAGCAAGTGAGATATGTTATGGGACAAAAAGTTATAAAACAGTATGTGCCACTAACTAAAAATATTAGTTTCCTCCTAAATGGTTGTGTGGTGATATTTATATACAAGGGATGAGTTAGCACTAAACTGCTCCTAGTGACTCAACATTAATGTCACCATCCAGTAAAAACTCTCATGTAACAAAGCCTAAAACAAAACAAAAATTTGCCTTCAATATATTACATATTTTAAGTTAAATTAGTATATTTAAAAAAATACATATCTTATTCCAAAGAACTTAAATAAACCTTGTATTAGCACAGAATTTATTATCAATGTTATTTCTAAATTATAATTCAAAATATCAATATGTTTTAAACTTTATGTGTAAAATTAAATGCATTTGTAAATGGTATCCATACATTAGTTTCTGTGGCTCATGCAGAAGAGTCATCAGCTATTTTATCTGGTCCTGTACAGACATTCTTCAATTTATATAATAATACAAAATTGCAGTAAAAGCTAGCTACAAAAGCCATGGACTTTGAAAATATTCTAAGCAAAGAAGCTTTATGAAAATTAGACTTGTAAATGCTATGGATTTGCTTCCTGTGTATCTCAAGAAATAAAAAATCCTTTCCTGCTGCATGCATCCCTAAGGTGCACAAACAGACAAGAAAATTAGAGTCATCTTTTGGCACTAGAGAACAACTCACGGATGTGTCCTTAGGCTTTTTTAGAAGAGTTCGCATTTAAAAGACTTCCATTTATACTATGAAATAAAATAGCAGCAATTACCATTTTTCCCCTTAAAATAGAAGACCAGACCAGCTTACGTCTTCTTTGATCATTTCGGTAGGAATTGATCTCGTATGTCTGAGTTTCTAAATCGTTTGCTCACTGTTCCTCTGACACCTAGAAATTGGCTGCCATCATCTGAAGTGGGCGCACATCCTCTTTTACAGAACGCACAACTATATATTGCATTGTACTTTCAACTTACTATGCTCCTTCCAATATGTTAAATTTCTCTCTGTATGCCACAGCCTCTAATGCCTAGTCATCTTTACTTTAGAACTGTGAAGAGTCTACCTGGAACAACTGACCCATAGTCACATACCTCCTGAGAAGTGGACCACATTCTAAGGAGATCAGTTACAAATTCCTCGTTGGCCACATAGCTGTCTTTAAAGCCATGGGATTCCCATGGGACCAACTATGTTAGCACACAGTCTCAGTCACCTTTATTTAAATGTTTTCTTTATTCTAAATCTTACCTCTGGACTTGACCAATGAGTACCTCTACAGCTTCACTGCTAATCGTCTGGGATACCATCTGAGCAGTGTTCGAATGATTTATATATTTTATGTATACAGTCATCATTTTACTGAAGTAGAATTAATGTAAGTGAATATTAATAAGGGTAAAGCTAGAAATTGAAAATTATTTTTTTCAAATGCTGACATTTGAACTCAGTGTAATGAAAATATGAAATGCTTTGCATTATAATTCAGTTGAATATTATTCAAATCCATTTAGGTTCATTTTCATATTTTTGACCATCATTTAATGAGATCTTTTAAAAAGACATATTTGTATCAAACAGCAAGAACAAACATAATTCTCAGTTAACTATTGCAAAACCATACCTCAATGAGAAGTTGGGAGGAAGTATGGGAGAGCATGGGGGTGTTGGTAATTATGAGCAAGGCACATGCTACATATAAAAAAAAGTCATAATGAATTACATCATCTTGTATGTTAATTAAAACTTTAGTTAAAAAAAAGGAGAAAGAAAAATGCCCTCAGTATCAAATTTTTCCTAATTCTAAAACCATTCACCCAGTACCATTCCCTTCATACTCACAAACTAATCTCATTTCCTTCCCCAACGGTCAATATAATTCAAATGGGCAGAACTTTGCTGTATTACACAGGCAATGGACATTTTATGAGAATATTCTCTGAGATTCTACATATTGTTTTACAAATAATTTAACTGGAACAAACTCCAGCCAGCATTATTGTGGTTTTGTCTGTATTATTTTGGGCAAATGGAAGCTATATGTATAACAGTGTGACTTGAGTATAATTGCAGGCGGTGCAAAGGCTTAAAGAGGGGAGATGTATTCACGCTGCTGCCCACTGGGAAGAATACTGAATGGTTTAGGGATGTGGGAGTTTTCTCTGTCAAGTCACTAGAAAAGGAGCTGCAGTGTTGTTTCTTTTTCTTTCCCTTAAGAGATAGCATAAGTTTGCCAGCGTTGCTTCTGGCTTGAGCTGTGAGGGAAGAATTAGATTCTTCTCTGATGAACACAGCGCAAACAGCCAGGTGCTTCCGTCGCAGCCTTGAAACATTCATGGCTTCCCGAGTACAGGGGTGATTTTGTTCTCACCACTGATCAGGTAGCAGAGTAAATTACTGACCTGGAGCAACACCTGGCTGAGCCCTGTGTTTCCTCCTCATTCTCTCTAGTTAGTAACCATGGTGTGCAAAGCTTTGGCTCACGCAGACAGGCTGGTTTCTCACATTGGCTGCTAGCTCACCCAGTACATATGCTATTCTTTCTGCCCTTGAATTCTGTGATGACTTTGTTAACAGACCAAATGAATCGCTTTTTATTTCTTAGAGAAGTTAAAGGATAGCAGAATTTTAAAAAGCTTACTATCTGACTATTATCCACAATATACAGTGTCTTAACTCTTTGCAAGATGTTATGATGCATCCTTTAAAATGCAGCATGCTCTGTGTGCTATACAATCTGAATCACATGTCTAGGTGGAAAATAATTATATGATTTAAATCTAATTCAATTTCTTTAGTCTACAAATTTCCAGGTTGAGTTTATATGAGCAAGAAATATTTCTTCAGAATAAATGTGTTACTTGTATAGTATGCATGAAAACATAGAACTTATTAATTTATAAAACACAATTTAAAATAAAGACTGTAGATATTCAAATTAAAATATAACACTTTATATAACAAGTTATTGGATAACATGGAAATAGAAATATTAACATGCACAATGGTGATATTTAGCTAGCCAAGCCATAGAAGCTATGCCTGCCAATCCACGATTTAATCAGAACTCTACAGTCTGGCTAACACTATGGCAGAAAAGTTTAAGCTATTTTGAGCTATGTCCTGAATGTATGAACTATTTTCCTTAATAATTTCTAATCTTGGCATTTGCCATATTTCTTACTTACTATGGTCTATTTTGATGTAAGTGAACAAATTTAATCAATTATGTACTTGTCTTTGCTAATCTTTTGTAAGCTCTACCTTATTTTTCGTTATTTTTATGTGTGTATTTCTATGAGAATGTGCATGTGAGTGCAGGTGGCTATAGAGGCCAGAGGTGATGGACAGCTGTGGAGCTGCCCAGCCTGGGTGCTGGGGACCCATTCTTCAAGATAAGTATGTGTGCATTCTTTTAATTAAAATATATTTTAAAATATAATATATTATGATCAGAGTTTCCCCTTCCCTGGTTCTACCCATATCCTTCACAACTCACCAACTACCCAAATCCACTCCCTTCCTTTTCTCTCCCTCATTAGGAAAACAGACCAATATTTAAAAATTAAATAAATAAAAATAATAAAGTAAAATAAAAAAAGCAAACTAGACCAGGACAAAACAAACAAGCAGAGAGAGAGAGAGACAGAAACACAAGACACATATAGAGACACAGAGACACACACAGAAATCCCATAAAAGCTGAAAATTGGGAACCATTCTACATAAACAAAAAGAAAAGAAAACAACAACAAAAGCCTATAAGGTAAAAGTAATTCTAAGACAAAGCATTATAAGACAAAAAATCCTCCAAAAATGTCCTTTGAGTTTATTTTGTGTTAGCCATCTGCTGTCGGACCTGGGGCCTACCCTTATGTCTGGTTTGTATAGGCACTTGCTGAACACTCTGTTGAAGAAAACTAACTTTTCAGTTGGACATAGCTTCTGGGTTAGAGTTGGGGGCTTGTGTTCACTTCCTCTCTCGGTGCTAGGCTTCCATTTGGCTTAGACCTCTGCTGGCCCTGTGCATGCACTTAGGCTGAGCCATCCCTCAGCTCTTTTGTCTTTGCTCTTGTCTGTAGTCTTGAGTTACACTGGACAGGAAGACGGAGAGATGACTGTATTGTGAGAGGGAAAGGAGTCTCTCTTCGTGAGCTCTCACCAGCTCATAAAAAGCCTCTCACCAGCTGAAGAGAAGGCTGGCACCATCACCATCTGCTGTAAAGCGGTCAGCATAGAGTTTACATTCCTTTTATAAATAGGTTTATGTTAACGTAACAGTGATCCGAGCTTAAGGCCCAAATATGTGGAGTCTTGAGAAGAATTTTATGCCTTTTTTTTTTTTTTTCAGAGCTGAGAGAAAATTTCAAACAAAACCGTTTACACTAAAGATACCTTACCTACCAATCCCTGTAAGTGAGACCTTTACTTTATGGGTTGTAATCATAAATTACAGTTGTCAGGTGCTCTTAGGAATCATCCAATGATAAAATGGTGGGTCTAAATCCAACCAAACCCTGTATATTACTATTATTGAAACAATGAGCTGGGAGTCTCCCTTGAGGAGCCAGTACTCGCACTTAAGGGCGTGTTTGCTTTTCTTCTGAGCACCCACTTTTCCCATAATCATCATGGTTAAGACTGCTGTGTTTGTCTCCAGATCTGCTTTGTAAACTGGCTATTCCTGAAATACATTCCAGTGTCAATGCCACAAGTCCTGGTTTGGCCTGAGTTAGGGTCCGCAAAATACCTGGGACTTCCCTGGGCTTCTGAAACCAACAGTGAGGGAGATGTGACTTCCTTACTTGTACTTCCAAAATGCTGATAGCATGACTTTACTGTTTAGGGAAGACAAATATTTAAGTGGTTATCAGATTCTAAACTGGCCTGCATTCTATACCTACTGCTTGCTGGGTGTTTTGTTCCCACATACTCGCAATGATGCTTCTTGATTTGAAGGAGTACAGAAAAAGAAGAAAAAAAAAGACCTGAGAAAAATTTTTCCAATAATTTTGAACCTTAGTCACTATTTGTCTATATTCTTACTCATGTATTCAATTCAGCTTTGCTGCTTCTTTTAATTGAGACAGAATCTCGGTATGATCAAGGTTGTCTTTGGATTCTTGCACTCAAGGGAACTCCTAACTTTGCCTTCAGAGAAGCTGAGCCAGCAGTATACGCAGCTGTGCTCGGCCGTGTGTGTGTGTGTGTGTGTGTGTGTGTGTGTGTGTGTGTGTGTGTGTTCCAGAAGCCCACGCTGGTTATCTTCCTAAATAACCTCTGCCTTATACTTTGAGACAAGCCTCCCACTAGCTGCTCTTCACTGAATGTTTAGCCTGGAAGGCCAGGCAGCAGCAGAGCTTGGCCCCATCTGTACAGCTCTGGGATTATAGGCACACATCACTGTGCCCAGTGTTTTACACAAATGATGCAGATCTGAAGTTAGGTCCTTATGCTTATACTACACATCTTGCTGACCGGGTTGCTCCTTCTCCCAAGTTGAATTAAGGGATTTAGAATATTCCCCATATTCCCCCCACATGCAAACTTCCCTTATCTGCTCCAAAGCAGAAACTCTCCAAGTAGTTCAACTGTCATAGCCCCCTCCCCAGGTGTTCAACAGGAAAATTGACTCCTATCACCAAAGGAAGTCAGTTCTGGGACAGGGAGTATGCGGAGCAGTCACTTCATAAGCTGCCATATCTCCCATCGATCCTATGGAGAACCCATTTGTATCTCTTAACCGTCAGCTGTTTCCCAAAGATTTGTTCTCTCTTCCTCCTCCCTTGTGTAGACAGCATATAATCTTCAAATTTTAGCCACCCCACCTTGAATCACATTTTTCTGTGAATTTCTGTCTCTCTAGATGGGTACTAATCTGCCGTCTCCTTTGCTAATCTGCTCCTTACCACTTCAATTTCTAGCCACCTAAACATGGAACTTAGAAGGATAAGGAAAATCTTCCTCCACAACAGTTTTTTTTTAAGTTATGTATGTGTGTGTGTGTCTGTCTGTCTATGTGTCTGTATGATATTTGCATGCATGTAAGTGAGGTGTTCATGGAGGCCAGAGGCTCTTGGGTCCCCGTGAAGGTGGAGCTACATGCAGTTGTGAGTGACCGATCTCTTGTGGGTGCAGGGAATTGAGTGGTATGCACTCTTTACACTGAACTCTGTGCAGTCTCTACACAGTTCCGAGTCAGTGGACATAGCTTTAGTGATAATAATATGGCAGCTGAAGTTCTAATTGGCTCTGAAGTTTTCGAATAGAGATTGGTAAATGCTGTCAGTGAGTCCTCCTAAGCAGTTATGGTGAAGGCAGACGTGGGGCCCTGAAAGATGCTGTTAGAGCATGGAACTTAGGGGCTAAAAGACTTACAGACCTTCAAGAGAAACCTAGTCTAGTATCCCAGCTTTCTTCTTTATTGTCTTTATTGGTCCCATTGATTTATTATTTTCTGGCTATATAATATCCATTTATTACAGATTGTTTATATATTTTTGTAAAAAGAGGACATTTAAATAATTAGCTAAAATTAATAGACTACAGGTATACATATATATGTTTATATATATATGTATATATTATATAATTGCTAGAAAAATATGGTGTCACGCACAGGAAATAGTTTAATACCTTGGGAATTATTTTGCTTTTGTTGGAGATACAGACACAGCACACACACATAGGAATTCACAGGTTTTCTGACCGGAATCTCACTATATAGCCTATAGCTAGCCTGGAACTCTCTGTATCCCCGGCTAACCTTTAACTTTTGAACTTTCTATCTCTGCTACCCAAGTGCTCTGTAATTACCACATGAATTAAAAAATTTTCTAGATAATCAAGATATGTCTTTTATATCTGAATATTAAAATGTCTATGGTTTTACAACTATATTGGAAAGAACATGGTTCAAATTTGAAAATGCTTATATCAAGAGTCTGGCCATTCTTGTAAGAGCCATAACTATATTTTTTATTTTAAAAAATCTCCTTAGCCATAAATAGCCTCTACACCAAGAGATGTTCTTTTCTATGGTTTTCTGGGATGCAATGCTAGGCTTTAAGAAGGATGAGAAGCGTGGTGGGTGGAGTTTGCTTTCACAGCTTGCTGGTTGTACCAAATCTTCCTCACTTTCCTTAGTAGCTTAGTTTGGTTTATGGAAATCAGCCTTGGAAGCAATATTGATACATTGATGGATGCTGAAAAACAGACCTTTGTAAAATATTCTTACTTAGGCTGAGCTAGATTTAGTAGGAAGGACCTTGGTCCTTCCTCAGAGCAATGTGCCTTATCCTCTCTGAGTAGTGGATGGGGGTATGGAAGGGGGGAAGGTGGAGAGAATGGGATGAGGGGAGGGAGTGGGAACTGGGATTGGTATGTAAAATGAAAAAAGATAGTTTGTTTTTTTTTCTTTTAAAAAATAAAATAGGGGTCTGGAGAGATGGCTCAGAGGTTAAGAGCACGGACTGCTCTTCTGGAGGTACTGAGTTCAATTCCCAGCAACCACATGGTGGCTCACAACCATCTGTAATGAGATCTGATGTCCTCTTCTGGCCTGCAGGCATGGAGGCTGAACACTGTGTACATAATGAATAAATAAATCTTTAAAAAATGTAAATATCTGATATGCAGGATAGCTGATATGTGATTCTCCCCCACACACTCCCTGACACCATGGGATTGTGACCCACCGACTGATAAATACAAGTACCTGAACTATTCTGTCATGTGTGTTCATCTTTAAAAAAATGAAAAAAATAAAATAAAATAATTTTTATTTATTTTTACCATAAATTCCAGTTTTTAGAAACCATTATATATCTTTTATAAATTGGTATTTACCTAATTTATAGTGTGTACTTTTAAATTTTTAATTAATTTTATTTATTAACTTAGTTTTTATTTTTTTTTTTTTTTTTTTTTTTTTTTGTGGTTTTTCGAGACAGGGTTTCTCTGTGGCTTTGGAGCCTGCGCTGGAACTAGCTCTTGTAGACCAGGCTGGTCTCGAACTCACAGAGATCCGCCTGCCTCTGCCTCCCGAGTGCTGGGATTAAAGGCGTGCGCCACCACCGCCCGGCTTAACTTAGTTTTTATATACCAATCCATCCCAGTTCCTCCTCCCTCCTCTCTTTCTGATCCCTCTGTCTTATCCCCACCCTATCCCCCATCCACTTCTCAGAGTCAACTAAATCTCTTCAATTACCTCCTTGATTCAGGACCAAGCCCCCCTCTCCACCCCTGTGCAGTTCATACATTAGAATTAGATCTTGGTTCCACTGCAGTGGCTCCATATTAGGCCCAAGCCACATGATTGTCACCTGTACTCAGGGGTCCTACTTAGGTCCTACGAAGTTTCTCCACTTGTCAGTCTGGAATCAGTGATCTCCTGCTAGCTTGGGTTAGCTGACTCTGCTGGTTTCTCTTTCAAGATGTAGACAGATGTGATATGAAGAATGTAGACACTTCTTCAAAAGGTTTCTTGATTCAATATTGCTAAAATTAAAAATAGTTTTACCCATGTCCTTTCGTGTATTCTAAGAATGCTGGAGTACTATTTTGGGTAGGATAAACAACCATAGTTAAGACATTAGAAAGCAGGGACTCGCTCACAAATTTATTATCATTATTGCTACATTGTAGCTACTGGATTTTCTAGTTTCAAATAATGGAAACCAATTAGATATCCTGTCACTGAGATACACCAGTGACTGCTGGGTGGGCAAAGCTTCAAATGGGCACAGGGATCAGGAGGACAAGCCTCATGTTAGTTCAGTCTTTTAGGACACTTTGCTGCCATTCCATATTTTGGCTGTGGATACAGGTTAATTATTTCTCTAAAACATGAAAACATGTGACTATAATTAATTTTCATACTAGTTTCCCTTCACTTTTTTTCTGGTATGACCTACCCTTTGTCATGAGGATTAGCATAATATTTAATGTAAAAAAAAACAGTATTTTATTTAATGTATTATCCAACATAATACAAGTTGGCTACTATTAATTTTAGACATATGGTAACATTAAATAAACATTATGGTGGCAATTAATGGCCAGTTTCAAATAGTGCTAGAGATGACTTTATAATATAGTCAATATTACAAATATTAGAAAAAATAACACACAAAAAGTAATGTAGTTCTTTTACTGGACATTGAAGTATGAGAGCTGGCACTTCCCAATCCCCACTATGAAAGAATTTACTCGATCTATTGGGAGCTCATCAAATTCAACTGGACCAAGACTGAATGAGCAAATGTCCTAACTGGACTCTATGAATGTGACTGCCAGAGGGGACGGACTGAGAGACCAACGATGATGGCACTGGGACCTATCTCTTCTGCATGTATTGGCTATTTGGGAACCTATTCTATANCAGGGTAACCTGCACCATCTTAAGGAAGCAGGGGGAGGGCGGTGGGGTAGTGGGGGAGCGGGAGGGCTGGGAACAAGGGGAGTAAATGTAAATTTTGCTTTTAACAAAAATAAATAAATAAATTTAAAAAGAAAAAAAAGAATTTACTCCAGCATTTGGGAGAGATGGCCCCATCTATCACCATAAGAATGGGAGAATTGGCCATAATGGAATGGGCCTAGCAGAGCTGACTCTGTCCCTTGCCTTGGTCCCATGGCCAGGACCAACCAGCTCAGCTACCACCTAGACTCACATCCTGGGCTTTGGGTTGGTCTAACCTAAGAACTGCCCCATCTTTTACCTACTGGAGTGCTCAAAGGACTGATCGGGCAGAAGGATAACCACAGTATTTCCATGATTCTGGGCAACAACAGGATATCTAATAGGAAAATCAATAAGGGCCCAGTGATGACGGTCTATCAGAAGCCGGAGGCCTTGAATCAGACCAATGATTTATTTCAGTGAACATTCTCTGGTGTGGTTGATTGAACAAAAGTGGTATACCACTAGTGATACACCACAGCTTCCAATGACTCTAGGATGTAGAAAGAGTTGGATTTTTTCTTGTGTTTTGTTTTTAATTAATGTTTTGAGGGACATAATACAGAGCTGCAGGGCAGTTACAAAGGAACTGAAAGGTGAGCAGGACTGGGGAGCATGATGTAAAATTTCCAAAGAATAAAGAATTGTGTGTGTTTTTGAAAGCAATGTAGCAAATAAAATGCCAATTCAGGTATGAGAAAATCTTCCCAATACCTGTGCTGTAGAGTAGTGTGATATATATGAATAATCTCATGATTGCACCTCAATCTTACAGGTGCATATATTCATGGATAGTCAAGAAATTGACTCCTCTTTAAGCTGTATAATTTTGATATATGGATAATATACTAGGATATGCTTCATAACTAGATCTACTGCCCCACTAGAACTACAAGGCACTTTTTATTTTACAACAATTTCTTGCCATTCTAAGACATGTTACACACAATTAGCTCATTTTTTAACATCAGAGCAAGTTCTAACTAGACTAAATGTTTCTGTAAATTGGTCATAAATTAAAAACTCTATAAATATGCACAAGGTCAGAGTTGCAGATGTCTGACCAAGGTTCTTAACACAAAGCAAGCTAACAAAGGATGCCAATTATTTGTTTGCCAACTCTGGCTAATAAAGACCTAAGTCTTATGCCTTGTCTCACCAGGCAATCCGCCCCCAGCCTCTGGTCAAAGTCTTACACCTGAAACCTTGAAACCTTGCAGTGCTTTGGTAAATGGCTCAGCTCCTTATCATTTACCCAAGGAATGTGTTATGACCAATGAGATGTAACTCTTGTAACTTTTTTCTTATTGCCTCAATCCTCCTGTAAAAAAAATTGTACTTAAGCTAGAACAAAGAAGCATGAGAAAATTGGAACAGAAAATTGAAACAAAAAAAATTAGAACTTAGAAAAAATTACAGGACAGAAAAACAGACAAAATAATAAAGAACATGATCAAAACAGAATGTGTGTGATTTTATTACATACCCTAAGATAGAAAGAAAGTCATTAAGTCCAGTTTGCTATACTGGAAGTTTTTCTTCAAACCCTGGAAGTAGCCTTGAGACTTGAAATTCAGGGCTACTAACAGCGAATCATTAGCTGGAAGATGTCATAAACAGTAAAGCTAAAAATTTTTGAAATATTTTAAAGAGAACATCAATTGAACACTCCTGGATTTGCCCAAGTCAGGGTATATCAAAGTCAGCTTTGACAAATAACCTGCTGGGAAATTGATCTTCTAAGGTACCTTAATGCCTTTAAAAAGTCCCATTTACTTGATTCTAAAACTTCAAAGTCTTTCTTTCTATTAATTATCGCATACACCAAAAAATCACAAAGAACAAAATGCTATGGTTTATTCATCTAAGCAAAGCATCTAAACACTAAGTTACAGCCAAAATGGGAACTTACTGAAACTAAGGTCATCCTCTGTCAAACAAGACCACAAGAGGCATTTCTCTGAGCAGAGAATTCATGAATATTTTATCTGAACACTTCCATAAGCTTTCTGCAAAAGTTGTTTCTTGGCATTTGCTGGGGATGTCAAAATAGGTTCCTGCAATTTAAATCTTTTGATAATATATTTTTTCAGACTTTCATTGAAACCCTATTGATCATTCATGTAACAATTTGTCTAAAACACTTGTTTCTGAATAGTTTACACTATGCATATCAATACTGTACAAAATAAACTTTACTTGTAAATAGATATTACTTTTTTTTCTACCTCAAATCTATAGGAAAAAAAGAAAACCAAACAACAAATGCTCAATTCTCTTTATCTGAATGGTAGAATGTGTTATCCATTATGCCTTATGTGTTTTAATAGTGCTAAGCACTCTCTGGGGTCCTGAATGGTGAAGAAATTATTAGTTGATCAAGCAAAAAATAACCACTGTTCAGAGTCCACTAACACTTCTCTAATCAGACGCAATGATTTGTTATTCCAGAATTATTCTGACATTTCTGTCTTCACAAAATACCACATTTCCATGAGATACATCAGCAAACCCTTGTACCCTGTTCAAACTCTGACTGGCTGGAACTCAGCAGCTCCTGATGAGGAGAGAAATCAAGTGCTAACAGCTGCCTCTAGGGCTTGACTTTTCCCAACATGTCATGTGGCCTCCTTAACAGGGAATATAATTAGTATTTCTAAAAGTCAAATCTGAAGTTTGGTTTTCTGGACTACAGATTCGTGGCAATTCTTTTACTTTTATATTTCATTTTTCTCATTTACAGACTTGGAATTCTATGAGCATCTAACTAATGAGTGTTAAACATAATTTAGCTATATAATCCCTATAGAAATTGACTAGTACTTAAGACATATTAGACATATTAAACTAACAGGCTATTTTTATCAATATTGTGACAGGTATTCTCAGAAAATTTATATAACTGTTAATAAAGGAAGCTTTTATATTTTGATTTTCTTTCAGCTCAAATCATCTTATCACAATTATACCAAAGTTTATTCTCTTTGTTTCACTTGATAGATGTCAGCAAGCTAAAGATTTAGTATTGTTGGAGTTTTGAAATACAACTTTTTTTTTGTAGATAAAATAGTTTTAGAAAAGAAGATTACCTGTGCTTGGTTAAAGCTGACCTCACCTAATATTAACTATAAAGAAGAAAATGCCACTGTTTTGAAATAGCAAGTGACTAAATTGAAAAGACAAATATCTATATCAAGAAGTTGCTTTTACCATCATAATATAAATATGATTCTAAAATTAATCTAATATATCTTAGATAATCTTTGAAAATGTGAAATTATGAAGCAGATGTTGCTTAATGGCTACAGATTCCCAACAGATGAATGGAGATTAAAGTTTTACAGTTGCAACAAATCTCTATATAAATAATTTGAAACTATTTCTTGATAATGTATTCTTAAAAATTATACTTTTAAATATTCTGAAATTAGCCTATTTACGTTTTCAAATTTGCTTTTCTTAATAGTTGAAAGGAATCAGGAAGTACTGCTTTCTGTTACTGGTAAATGCCTATCTCATGTTCATCTAAGACTGTTTTTATTTGTTTCATGTGATAGACATCACTTTTATGAGCTTAAAAGGTCTTATGGAACAAGAGCTATAGACTTTCTTCCTGAATGTTACCAGAAAAACTAGAAAATCACTATGTTCTTGGGTTTGATGGCTTCCCTCTAAGTTTAGGAGAAGTCTCCTATCACATTTTCCCCAAGAGTGAGGTGAAGACCAGAGGTCAAGATGTCAGCTTTAAAGAAGTAGAAGTATTAGTAGGGAGGGACTGGTGGACCCCAGGAAAGAGAGACCAGGTACCCTGAGTCTTTGTCCCCTGAATTTTAATAGTTTTCAAAGTTCTGATCTGCCTGAGTTAACTTGAGCCTTGAGGAAGAAAACAGTGTTTAAACTTCTGGTCAAAGAAATCATTAACCACATTCTACTGCTATTGGCTATCCATTTGCCTCAGTTTTATGTGGATGAGTGTTTGAGAAAGGAGACAGATAACAGCATCTGTTACCTTGAATTATCTTTTAGCATTAGTTAACTTTAAGTCGGGTAGTAGTGGTAATACTCTCAGTTTACTCCTTTTCAAAATGTCTGACACTGGTCCATTCTTAACTTGCATGTGAAAGCCCCAAGACTGCTCTTCCCGCTCAGTTTTAATTGAGTAGCGACAAGCTGTTAAAGGATTGCAGACTGAAAATTTAGCTTTTTGAAGGTCTAATGCTGCTTTCCTGATATTCTGCCCCATTTTCCAGTTTCCTAACTTCCTCTCTACTGCAAGTCTATTGTAAGTTTTCTTATTTTGTGTGTGTTATGTTTTGTACATAAGCACCTGACTATCCAATCTGGTTGTTAGACTAGGAATGGCTCATAGGGGCATATATTTGAGTGCTTGGTCATTAGGGAGTGGCTCTAGTTGACAAGGATTAGAAGGTGTGATCCTGTTAGAGTAGGTGTAGCCTTGCTGGAGGAAGTGTGTCACTGGGGGTGGGATTTGGGGTTTCAGGAGCTCAAGCCAGACCCACTCTCTCTCTTTTTCCTGCTGCCTGCAGATCCAGATGTGGAACTCTCAGCTATCTTTTCAGTACCATGTTTGCCTACTTGCTGGAATGCTGATAATGAATTAAACCTCTGAATCTACAAGTAGTTTCAATTAACTGCTTTCATTTATAAGATTTTCCATGGTCACAGTGTCTCTTCACAGCAATAGAACAGTGACTAAGACACACACACTTTATAAAGTAAGACACACACACTTTATAAAGTGGTCAATGAGTTTCAGAAGATAAAGAAGTCCACAAAAAGAAGCAATGTCTAAATGTATATGCTTTTTTTAAAAAAAGAAAACAGTAACTTCATTTCTGTCATAAAAATTTGAAAGACACATTTTAAAAGATTGTATTGAAAAAATATATACTAAAAGAAACAAAACATGCTTGCAGGTTATGCACACCAAATGTGAATAGAAAAGATTTCTTCATTGTGCAGACAGAACAGTTATTCTGTTTTGAGGTTTTGAGTATTATGTGAGGTTTTCTTATTCTTCTGGAATTTCTAGAATTAATTTTCTTTTCTTTCTTTTTTATCTTTCTTTGTTTTTTCTGTTTTTTTTTTTGAGACAGTGTTGCTCTGTAACTTTGGAGCCTGTTCTGAAACTAGCTCTTGTAGACCAGGTTGACCTTGAACTCACAGCTGGGATTAATGGCATGTGCCATCAATGCCTGGCTCTTCTAGAATTTTCTTAAGGAGAACTAACATTCTCTATCCTCCTATGAATGTCTGTCTTACTGCCTTAATCATTATTATTACTAATGATATGTCATAGGAGCTTTCTTAATTTGCTTGGCAGGTTGTTAATTTAATTTGTCCTCAGTTTATATAATTTCCTATCATGCATACTTTTATTAATCTTTTTACTTCCTTTAGTTTTTGAGATTAATATAGCTATATCATTTTCCCCTTCTCTCCCAAGAACATTCTACAAACCTCTCTGATCTCTATTTCAAATTTATGGCCTCCTTAAAAATTGTTGTTACATGCATATACATATGTTTTTGATGTATCTTATTAGCCCATTTAACACTTGCTTCATGTTTATCTTCTTTCTTACGTCATGCTTGTCCCATTATGTCAAAGTATATATTTTTAAAATCAAATGGTTTTCTATTGCTTATTTTATTTTTTATGTTAAAAATAAGGAATTTTACATGTTTGAATTGTCTCATAATTTGTATATCACATTCTTTTTCCTAAATCTGAATTTTTTAATTGGTCACACAGTGACATTTATTGTTAATGCTCTTTTGTAAAGAGTAACAAACACATTTATTAAGGAAAAGTATGAAATTTAGAGACTGGTAGAGACTGGGAGCATTATTAAATATTTTTCAAATGAAATAGATTTTGACAATGTGAATTAGAGTAGAATCCTAATTGTCCTACTCCCCTGCATTTTTTTTGGTTTTAAATCCAGGTTTCATTTTTCTCTTAGACCCAGAGTGCTAGGGCAGATGACTGTCAAACATAGGGATTCAACACTGATTACAGCACCATCTGACAGGTTAAATACCACACTGGTAAACATTGTTAAGGTCAATTGATAAAGTTAGTGATGTGTTGCACTACTGTAGGTCTTTACTGTTAAGAGCCCTGTCATGATTTTCTGTGAATGAATTGCTCCACTTGCAGTGGGTAATCAGGTCTTTGAATGGCAGCACACACAACTTCTACTTGTTTAGGGAAACCTGGAGCAAGGAAATGTCAGTCAAACAATTGCTTATCTGGCAACTTACCGGAATGCCCTCATGACAGACTGACTGTTCTGGATATTTTATTTTTATTCTGAGGACATCCTAGTTCCAAGGACCATTATATTAAAACTCCAGAATGCCTTGTCCAGTCATGCCATTCAGACAGCATCCCAGAAAACACAAGTTTCCATGAAGTTTAGTACTCCCCACAGGTATTCTCACTCAGATGACGAGTGCACCTCTTCTTCAGTAACTCAGTATGAAGTCAGTCATTGGCAGAACTTGAAGTTGTGTCATGACAGCTATAAACTGATCCTTCATTTGCTTGTCAAATACTCCTCTATCTATATAGCCAAACTCTTCAGTTCATATTTTAAGACATCCTAAAGATACACATATACTTTGCATTGGTCAACTTAAGCCCAGTGAAAGTTTCTACCCAGTGGTCTTTTCCTGAACCAGAAACTATGGGAAGAGAATGTGATAATTAAGGTTAGGCACATGGTTCAATATGCTTACTATTATGGGAAGGCTGATTCCATCTTCTATTTCCTTAGGGAGTTTTAAAAAGCATTTTTTCATCAGACAATAAGATATATGGAGAAAGTTGTTTAATGATTAAGACAAAAATTTTTTAAATAAATACATCCTTTGCTGTCACATATATGCAGGGATATAAAAATAAGTGTGATCCAACAGGACGACCTAGTGTATGTGGGAATCATAGTGTCAACTTTCCAAAGTTAGAAGAATTGGTTCCACAGACAGTGAGTTTTGATGAGGAAAAGGATTGATAGAGCCTAGATTAAGGTAAGCAACAGCCATAGTCAAACTGTTGTTACTGTTGTGCACTCAGTGGGGCCATCAATCAAATACTCAGCTCTCTTTTTTCTCTTTTTTTGCATTTTATATTTTTAAATTTTTATTTATTCTTGTTTTTTAAAATATATTCCAACCACTTTCTTCTCCCTACATCCCTCCCATTACCCTTCCCCTCCTGTCTCCTCTCATACAGGCCCCCTGTCTTCCACTTATCCTGTAGAAATGAGCAGACCTCCCCAGAAGATGCACCAAACATAGCTTTAAAAGATACAATAAGATTAGGTACATGCCCTTGTATCAAGGCTGGGTGAGTTAACCCAGTAGAAAGTAAAGAGTCTCAGATGAAAGGGCAAATGAAAGAGTCAGGGACACCCCACTCCCACAGTTCTACAAAACACCAAGCTAACAGTCATAACACTCATGCAGAGGACCTAGCTGGAGCAGCAACCATGGAACATAGTAGATCCCTAATAAATCAGTGTGCATGAAAGCTTTAAGTCTGATAATAAGTGTTTGGCTCTACCCATCCACAGCATGGGCAGCCAACTACAAGTTGCATATGGTCACTGGATTAGAGGTTGTTTTAGAATACAGTTGTGAAATGTGTGGAGAATTAAAGTTAGCATGCAAATAGAACAGATCCTTAAGATTAGGAAGGAGTGATATAGAGAGGAATATTTATAAATCTATTGCAGAAATGTGGACTTTAGGTAATGTCTTGGGAAAGAGCAGTCATAAGAGGTAACAAAGCAGGACTATGGGTTTGTCAGTGGAGAGATGGTTTGAGGCGGTGTATGATGGAAGAGGCCAAGGGGTAAGCAGATGGTGGCTCTGAAGCCTGGTGACAGGGCATTTGGAATAGAACTTATAGGCTTCAGAATCTGGAAGTAAGAAGGGATTTGGAAACTGTGTGTGCTTGGTGCATTGTCTTGACTTATACTTTAATGCTTTAGAGTCTGCAATGAGCTTGAAATGTAGGTGTTATTGAATCAAATAGAATTCTAAGTAACTATAGTTTTCCAAAAAGCAACAGATACTATGGAGAACATTTTGAACTTTCAGAAGTTTCACCTGTCATGAGAAACAAGTGTAGACCTTACTAGGAAGTTAAGCGTCACCTTTCTAAACTAAGAATTTGCTTTTAAGAATTACGTATCTAACAAATGTCTCTTCTTTTTTTCAGTAATTTTGCCTATCGAGCCAGGAATACAAATGACCTATTTTAAAGAATCAGACAAAGTAATTGTTTTTGAAGGTAAGAAAAAGTCTTTCTTCAAAAGGTCAGAAAATGAGATGGTTCCTGGCTTTTAGATCTGTTACAATGTATTGACATCTTAGAAATACTAAGGAAGGCATTAATAACAGATCAACTCAGAATCAAATGGGGTCTTTGTTCAGAAATGATCTCTATTTCAAATGGTATCATGCTATCTCCAAAGCAGTATTGCCTATTAAGACAGTACTTCTGTAAAAGGCTGAAGAGCCGTGGACTTTGTATTTGATGAACTTAAATAACAAGACATTCTTATATTCTGTCTTCAAAAGTAAATGACCTGCAAAATAATATCATAATTATATTTTATGTTTAAAATGACTTACTTTATATATTAAAACATGAAATAGATATGATCATAAAAACAGAGAATTTTTAAGTTTTCAAATGCTTAAAATTCTGGAAAAGAAGACTGCTGCCAGTCTGTTTTCAGGTTGTCACTGTAGCTGATTTCTTATGAATAATCTTTCATTGTGATACTGAATTTCAGACACAGAATATCATACATATGGTGTACTTTTAAAACCTCAAAGAGGTCAGCAATGAAAACCCTATTTCATAACATGTTTATTTCTAATTTTTTTAAATGATTCATATGGAACAAACATTTTCAAGAGAGTTTGTGGATATATTTTTATTCCAAAATTAGATTACATAGTGATTACTGTCAAAATTGGAGAAAGTATATTTTCTATTTTTAATAATAATCACAGAAAACCTGTTTTTAGGAAGTAAATATCAAGTATAAGCCTTCTACTTATCATGACGTTTCAGAGAACATAGCAGTTTAATGAAGATAATAGCATAATCGCTTAGTTTTTAAGTAGGGAGATTTGAAGGATTTGGTATATATCTGCTGTTTCAGAAATGAAATAGTACACACATATACACACACGTACAAACACACACACACGCATACATACACACAGTCACAGAGAAAAGGTCTTTCCCTCATAAAAGAGTATCTTTGCGTAAATTCATCATCCCAATTCTATCAGTTATTATTTCCAAAGAAATAGTTCACTTAGAACTGCTCTATACCTTTTTTTATTGTTAAAAGAAAAATTTACATTTACTCCCCTTGTCCCCATCCCTCCCGCTACCCACTACCCCACTGCCCTCCCCCTGCTTCCTTAAGATGGGACAGGATACCCTTCCCTGTGGGAAGCCCAAGGCCCTCCCCTCACCATCTCGGTCTAAGAAGGTGTGCATTCATATAGAATAAGTTCCCAAAAAGCCAATACATGCAGAAGAGATAGATCCCAGTGCCATTATTATTGGCTTCTCAGTCAGTCCCCATTGGCAGTCACGTTCAGAGAGTCC
>JAQHUG010000427.1:611954-623955 GCA_028555095.1 Dicrostonyx torquatus | reverse complement strand
ATTTCCTGGATGTTTTGTGTTACGAATTTGTGGGATTTGTTGTTTTCTTCGATCAATGAATTTATTTTCTGTATTGTATCTTCAGTGTCTGAGATTCTTTCTTCCATCTCTTATATTCTGTTGTTTATACTTGCTTCTGCTCTATACCTTTTAATAATGTTTGTATTTATTTAGAATTAACATATTTGTCAATTACACAGCACAAAATACGTGATTTGTAATTTAAGGTAATACTATATATGTAATATATAATTCACTTTGGTCACTTTAATTTTTTAGCAAAGGTCTCATTTTGTAGTACTAGATGGACTAGAACAGCTTACATAGACAAGGCTGGACTTGAACTCACAGAGGTCTTTCTGCCTCTCCCTCCCAATTCCAGGGATAAAAGGTGTCATGCCCCTTGCCTGGCTAAAATGAAGTATTTTAAGGTTTATTTAAAATAAGCTGTAGTATATACATTACAGAGTTAAGTGGAAGATAGATTTTCAACTGCCAGTGAAGAGACAACTCGCCCATTCATTTGAATTTTATACAATATTTCACTTTATGACAATTCCAAATATCATTTACATATGTCCTTAAAAATTAGGTCCTTACCAGGGTAGTGGTGGCTCATGCCTTTAATCCTAGCGCTTCTATCAATCAGGAGGCAGAAGCAGATGGATCTCTGTGAGTTTTAGGGCAGTCTCTACAATAAGAGCTATTTCCAGGATAGGCTCCAAAGCTACAGAGAAACCCTGTCTTGAAAACCAACAAATAAATAAATAAATAAGATCCTTTTAAAATGATAGCTATTAATAACAACAACATATTAAACATCACTCTCTCACATGGAAATCTGATGAAAGTAAAATTTAGAAAACTGAACTGCCAGACTTGAAGGAGATGAACATGTTCATATTTGGCCGTTTTCTGACCGAATTGAGTGATACCTTTCCAGCAGGGCATGCCAGTGGGATTTCACAGCACTGTTGACTATGAAATTACTAGTAAAATGTAATGTAAAGGCTCTATATAAATCTTGAATTTATTTTACACCCTTAACATATGCCGTACTAACTGAAATAACTGAAATTATAATTTCTAATGAAAGGAGCTTGGGATCAATGAGTCCATCCAGTTAATGTGAATCTCCCATGACTGGAGCGTGAATTCAGCAATAGAAGAGACCAAGCTCATGAGAAACCAAGGGAACCAGGTCCCCACCAGTGGAAATGTATAACAAGAAGCATAATGGACTCTAGACTCTAGGCAGACTCAATTGTCAGACATCTCTGCTCCATTTCTCATCAGCTACATAATCTTGCACAACTTAGTCAAAGCCTCTGAAATTCAGATTATCTCATGAAAAATGTTGATGGTAATTGCAGCCTTATATTGCTGCTTCAGATATAAATCAGATAACATTCATAATTCACAGAGCAGTGTGCTTAGCCAGAGAAAGTGTTAGGAATTATCAATCTGTTATCCAAAATGGAGTTAGGCAAACTGTCGTCTATGGGCCAACAAAACACAATTTGATATTTAATATTTGATAGCTACATGCTTCCATCTCTCCATCTAAGTCCTGTAATAAAACCTAATAATGTTATTTAACAAATATTTTCTAGCAATATCTTGGAAATCTTATTATTTCATATGGTTTTACCTTACATGGAGTCTTAGGATTTTTATTGCTGTGAAGAGACCCCAGGACCATTGCAAGTCTCATAAGGAAAACATTTGATTGAGGGGGCTCACTTACAATTTCAGAGTTTTAATCCATTATCATCACGGTAAGGGGCAAGGTGGCATGCAGGCAGTCACGGCGATGGAGGAATAGCTGAGAGTCCTATGCCTTTCAGGCAACAGGAAGTTTACTGACTCACTGGGAAGTATTCTGAGCATGGGAAAACTCAAAGCCCACCCCCACAGTGATACACTTCCTCCAACAAAGCCATACCTACTCCAACAAAGCCATATCTCAAAATAGCACCATTCTCTTTGAAATTGTGGGGGCCAATTACATTCAAACTACCAAATAATGGTTTATTAATTACATGCTATACACTTACCAATGCAGCATAGGGAACGTCATTAGGCAGGTGTGCTTGGTATCTGTGTTTGGTTGTTATATCATATAGCATGAACTCTTCATGAATGGGAATTTTCTTTGATCATAATTATATCCTTGATTTGCATATAGTCTTTTTATCTCCTAGATCAATTGAAGAATGGGTTGGTGATTATGAAAATTTTTAATACAAATGCTAATAAAATTTTCAAAAGGAAAGTATTTGTTATCAGAATCAAGTCACCTTCACAAGTGAGTGAATGCACTGGAGGTTTCGTGTGGAGGTGATTTATCACAAATATTAGACGGTGTGCCTAATCCCTCAATTTGTTTTTAGCTTGCTGTCAACCCAACTACAAATGATGTGTGTCTAAAAGTCTCGGGCTGGGATACAGTAGGATAAAATAATGATTCTATTGCCTGACTTGAGTTTCAAAATCAACAGAATGATTTTTACTCTTTTAGGCACCATGGACACTAAAATGTTAAGTATTATCTCTGCCTTCAAAAAGATAAAGCCTTTGTAGAAAAAAAAAGACTGAAAACTTGGATTTTCATCCCTAATAGATTAGTTTTATAGGGTAGATGTCTGAAGGTGAAAATAATGTGCTCTAAAATTTAAATTTGATAACTTGAGATTGTAAGCCTATAAATTATTTATAATGTCAAAAGAATAGAGCAGACATACATTAGTTAAAAATATGTAAATGTTACGTAATTCCAGAGGAACTCTTCTAGACATGAAATATTTTACTGTTTCCAAAAGAAAGACTTATGGATCATGGAATAGAAGTTGAGATGTGAACCCCATCAGATTAATGTGAGAATTAATATGAGGATTAATCTGAGAATTAGGAGACACATAGTGAGCATTCCCCTGTCTACATTACCATGTGCCATCATCCTTTTTCAGGTAACATTTAGGAAGGCATGTTGGGATACTTCATGGGTATAGTTTGTGACATTTCTAGATCGAATCTCACAACACATTCTTTGTTCCTCTGGCTCCTACAATATTTCTGCCCCTAGTTCCACAATGTCCCTGAACCTCAGATGAAGAATTTACAGAGAAAATGATGCTTTCAGACGACAACACTGATCAACATCACACTATAATCTTAAGGGTGAAATAGTGGCATTCATAGCTTGATATTAGACAACAGCTCTCTAATTGGATTTATGAATTCCTTCAAGAAGGAAATCATGTCTGGTATTGGAAATATAAGCCAACTGCCCAGGAATATTAAAATCATGTATTTAAATGAGAATTTTCAATTGCCACTTTACTAAACTAGCTTTTCCCTAATTACATTCTAATTTCTTTTCTTTTATGCACAGATATCTGTAGTACCATTCCTCATCTACAAAACATCTCTTTGCAACAGACAAATCCAGTTATAGAAAACTGCATATGGTCAAAATGCAGAATTGTGGAAACCAGCCCCAGCTGGTACAGACATCTACATTTTCAAAGGGGTTAAATGAGAAATAAAATTGAAATTTCAAAAATGCCTTTATGCTTAATTCATTCTCTAAAGATATAAAACCACATATAATAGCTGAATTTTTTAATAGGTAGCATTATAGATCAAATAAATGCTAAGACTATATTTCATTAGCTTATACAAGCTAATCAGCTTTAGCTAGCAAATATTCTATATAAGATAATAAAAATAAACCATTCATTAATTATTCATTGTGTATTATTAGTATTATTTAGGTCTTTAGAATTTCAAATTCAGTAAATTCATTAACATCTTCTGCAAAATTAGTAATGTGCATATGTAGTGAACTACAACTCTAATGGAATTTCCACACAACATTTTAGTAAAAGTTGGAAATCTCTCATTTCTATCTGTTAGAGTCCCTTTCTTCAAATGACAAACACAGTAGAGTGCATAGGAATTTAAATGTTTTCTTGCTGACATTAACTGGCATTTATCTCAGAAAAAAAGGTTGTTTCTTGTATTTGATTATTTATATATTATTAGGCAAAAGCTTGGAATATTCCAGATGGGTTCAGTGTTTACCAACATATGGTAATGTTGTCAAACAGAGAACATGTAAATTTTGAGCTTGAAAGTGAGCACATTGAATTTGTGAATGTCCATATGAATTATTTAAATTATTTAGGACGTGTGAAAGCAATGCTGTGTTACATAAAAAAAGCAGGTTAGTTGCCTAACAGTGAGCTCAGTGACCTAGTGTGCAGGCTGTCCTGTTTTTTATTTCTGCTCTTCTTCACCTTAACCATAGTGTTTTTTAAGAGCTTTTACATACATATTTTAACTTGTCTTCTTTGAGGTAGATGTTCTAGTTCTTTGTATTAACCTGACATTGTTCTCTAAAATACGCCCCAAATCCCTCCATTCCAGTCAGGTTAGTAACAGGAAGTAGATGGTGCATTTACATTGAAATTAAAATCAACCAAGAGGATTTCACATTGTTTGTTCCTTTGTTTTTCTCCAAAGGTGATGTGGGATTTCCCCCTGTATGTTGTGATCACCACTGATTAATAAAGAAGCTGTTTTGGGCCTATAGCATGGCAGAACAGAGTTAGGTGGGGAAAACTAAACTGAATTCTGGGAGAAAGAAGGCAGAGTAGAGAGAAACCATGTAGCCTCACAGGAGAAAGATTACGGATGAAACCTTGCCGATAAGCCATAGCCACGTGGCAATACACAGATGAATAAAGATGGGTTAATTTAAGATATGATTCAGCCAAAAATATGCCTAAGCTATTGGCTAAACAATAATTTTTATATATTACAAATAATATAGTTTCTTTGTAATTTTATTTCTGGGTGGGAATCTGGGTGACCAAAAAATTAGTCTGTGCAGTCAGGAAACAAATGTGTAGCCTCCCCCAACACAAAGGCATGGGAAAGGTGAAGGAGAACTAATGGATAACCATGGAAAAATACAATGAAAAAAATATATATATATTAGAAAAATCTGTTACCACCTTTGAGTTTAAGGGAAGGAAAAAATAATAAAGAGAGGAAGCAAAAACAAATCAGAGAGAAAATACATGGAAAACTGTCATCCAGAGACACAATCAGATAGGAGTAACCATGTGAGGAGCAAGCCAGGACAGGTATTCAGCTCCACAGCAGTCTCTCCTTCTCTATCTTGGTCTTAGTCTCTTTCCTTGTCTCAATGTTTTAGAACCCTACCTACCCCACAGACAGAGGCAAGAAATCTCTCAATCACTCATATTTTCATGGAAACCCATGAAACAGTATAGACTCCTAAGCACCTGTATTTTTAGTACTTCATTTAACATCACAGAAGCATGGACAGGTTAAAAGATTAGCTTCTGGAAAAACCAACACTGGAATAACTCCTCAGTTTCTCAGGTACTTTGGGAAATTTCCTCTTTATATATAACACTGTTTACGCATCTATGAGAGATGACAAAATTATCATCTTCTGGTTTGCTAGGGGGATGTAATAGGTTAATACATTAATTTTTTTCTATTTATATATTATATCATTTACTTACTTATAAGCATGTGTGCACAGGAGGGAGTGGGAGAGGATGCATGTGCCACATGAATCAGTGTCAGAGGACATTTTTGTAAGTTGGTTCTCTTCTTCCACTGTGTGGGGACTGGGTACTGAACTCTGGCTTGGTGTCTATGGGCTTTATCAATTGATTTTTACCCACAGAATAGTCTTACTGGTCCAGAGCACAAATGTAAAGGCCCTCACAAAAAGAAGCAAACCACTTACAATCAGGAAGTCTGTGAGATGAACAATATTCACAAGGCCAGTCCCCAAAGTTACAAAAATAGTCAACGATTACTGAGCAGGATTTTCCACCCACTCTCACTGTCTGCAAGTCATTTATGAAGACAGCTTTCAGATGTACTGTTGTGAGAGGCCGCTTGTTGGTTCCCAGCTGCTCAGCCCCGAAATAATCACACAGAAACTGTATTAATTAAATCACTGCTTGGCCCATTAGCTCTAACTTCTTATTGGCTAACTCTTATATATTAATTTAACCCATTTCTATTAATCTGTGTATCACCACAAGGCTGTGTCTTACTGGGAAAAGTTCCAGCATCTATCTCCGGCAGGGCTACATGTCATGTTTTCTCTCTGACTTGCCCTTCTTTCTCCCAGCATTCAACCCAGTCCTCCCTGCCTTGCTCTACTATAGGCTCATAGTAGTTCTCTATTCATTAGTGGTAATCACAGCACACAAAGGAAACCCCACATCATTGTACTATAAGTTGAGGAAGGCTTTTCAGTGATGCAGCTGTCTTTGAGCCATCTACGCTCATGTAAATAACTTTTCCCCACACACTTCTGTAAGCAGTTCCAATAAACTTAAGATTTTCACCAAGTTAGACTTTGGTGGAGTTGTTACTTTGGTCTGTAATTAGTTCTGCATTAAGGTTTAAATAGACAACTGTTCACATTTCCCCAAGACACACCACACAACAGATATCAATCAGCTCATGGTGCTTTTATAGTTAGAAAAACTTTAAATTAGTCTTTCAGTATCAGAGAAAACAGCAATGTCAGTCTGGATTTCCTTGCCTTATTGAGAGACAGTCTGCTGAATTTTAGCAGTTATATTTCTATAACTGTTGTAAAGGAGAAATTTTTATGGTGCAATTGCAAGTTTGAGTCCAAATTATAGCAATTAAGGGTTTTATTCCAGGGAGTGAATGGATCGTCCTACAGGGAGTGAGATTGTGTTTTAACTTGCAAAATATAGTTTCTGAAAACAAACAATGCAAAATAAAACCTCTAAAGATGATAAAGACAGAATAAACAGAAGAGTTCTGGCAGGAAAACATACTAAAGTGTGTTTAATTTATAGCTACAAATCATTTCTGTGAGAACCATAGGATCACACAGTAGAAACTTGCATACTAGTACTTCAAGTAGAGAAGTGAAAATATAAATTATTGAGATGTTGTTATGATTTCATCAAAATACTTTCTAATGATGACTCTGTGGTAACATTTAGAAGAAATAGAACATTATAAAAACTGATGCTCATTCACTACTAAATTGTCAGTTGCTTTGAAGTTTTCCTTACTCAAATAAATGAACATTTTAAAAGTGCTTTTAAATAAATCCAGTCTTACATTGTGCTTAATTAAACATATGAATGTAATTCTGCTTTTAATACAAAATTCAAGAAAAATCCAGTTACCTTTTGAATCATTGCAAACTATATCTACATTTTTCTTTTCCATAATTACAATTGTTATACTAAGGCTTAGAATAACAGTTCTAGTTACCCAGACATTAATATTATACTAAGAAACTAATTAAGTTTTGTCTTTTTGATGCAGGATTTCTCATGTGACCCTGACTAACTCCCACACCCTATGTAGGGAAGTCTGGCTTTAAATTCTTGGTCTTAGTGCATCTACCTCCTGAGTGCTGGGATTACCAAGCATGACGAACTGTTGTAAAATGCTATTTTAGCAGATGATTCTCTTTGACATTAGTATTTAGTGGAGTCTTTAATTTAAACATCTAAACTTCCCTTTATTTAGAAGCCCTGCTCAGCTCGAAAGAAGGTGTTTTCTTGGAACACAAAGGCTGTTTATGGTGGTTTTGAGCAAACATCTCAAAATTGAGGCTTCAATTTGACTGTTTTTGTGTCGTGTTGAGATAGAACCCAGTGCCGTGCACATACTAAGCAACTGAATTGCATCCCCAGTCTCCAAGAAAATCAGGCCTATTTACTTTTTAAAGCACTTATACATTATTTAAAAGGATTATTCATGGAGGAATCAGTGCCTTTAGAGTCAGTTTAAAGGCACAATTACAGATTTTGTGTTAATTATTCATATAAATTCAATGCTTGAGTTGCAAAGAAATAAATTATGTTTTTATTTGAAACTGTTTTGCATATTCTTTTAAAATATGATTCAAATCATGAAGATTAGATTCTCTCCTTGAATTTCTGCTTGTTGTGATATAATCCTGAAGAACTTATCTCATTAAAAATAGTCTCATTCCTATTCTCTTCTATACCTCATATTCACCCTGCCTTTTGATGTCTTCTGAAACATAAGGCTGAGACAAATCTTATTTCTGGAAACTTTTAAATAAATCAAGTCAACAAACAACGAAATTCCCTACAACATCAAAAACTTGATAGATAACATAGAGTCTATTATATTTGAGTGCAATTAGTCTGAAACAATAGTTACTGGCTATCATAGTCACTTTTGACTTCCTCTGCTTTATTATAGCTTTTTTTTTTCTAAAAGTCTTTTTTTTTTGTAAGTCCAGATTCTCCTAACAGATAGGAACTGATCTTGTCAATAGAGATTTACTAACTCCAAAGAACAACACCTTCAAATTGCCTCCTGGACTAAATAAATTACACTGCACAAAGGTAAGATCTCCAAAACTTTGATGACTTCTCCTTAAGTCATTTAAGTAAGTAAATGCCTTCCATTTCAAACATATGCTTTGAACTTCCTTCAAAGGTGGTAAACAATTTTAGTAAATGGTCTCAACCCCTTCTTTATTATCAGAGAGAAGATAACACATTTACAGATTAAACAATCTGATTAAAATAAAAACAAAATTAACACCATGATTCAATAGTCTTTGTATCAATAGTTGTTCTTCCAAGTTATTTATAAGTGAATGATTGAATTAAATTTTATTACCCTTGAGTTTTTGCTATTGTAATTTCATAAGAAAGAATGAAGCAATGTATACCTAAATAATATTAACAATACCTTTTATGGTTATACAATTCATAAAAAAGGCAACAGAAATGCTAAAAATTAAATTTTATAGGTCGTTGAACTTTACTAAGAATTTTCTTAAATTAATGCTTGACCCAGAAATGTGCAAATAAATCCTTAATATGAAATAAGAGATAATATGTAAACCTTAATAATTCTTCCACTTTCAGAATTTTCAACCTAAATGATATATAAGGAACTTGATTGAACAAGAATTTTAAGTATAATGTGTTGTGTGACCTTATTATAAATATGAGCTTTAAACAAATTATTTTAAAAATACACATGAACATATTCTTAAGCTGTTTGGAAGTGTCAAATACCACTTATACACGTCAGTCTCTGCCAACTTCAGTAACAATTTATACACAGCCATTATTTTGGGAAAAGGAGACAGAGATAAACCTCTGATGAATTCTAACATATTGTGCTAGATCATACTTTCTACTAAAATTATAATTCATATACTAATAATATACTAAATTATGTACAAATGATGGTTTGCGCAGAAAGTTGTGCAGTTTACCTAAAGTTAAACAAACACATAAAATGCCCCTAGGTTCCAATAAGGTACCGAACCTGTCAGCCTTGTGTGTGGCTGTATATTCAGTGCCTATAGCTTCATCTGAGCTGGTATATCCTAGAAGGCCACAAAATATTTCCTAAATGAATAAAACCATTCTTTAATCCGTTTCTTGGTTCCCTTCAGGGACGCTGTCTCATTTATTTCCAACATGGAGTAATGATTTTTTAACAATATCTGTTGCAAGTACCAACGCTCAACTGCATGATGCATACTGCATTTCTCCTGTTCACAGCAAGCATTCCTGCACCTGGCATCTTGCACAGCCCTGTAGTTTACGCCTCGGTGTTAAACAGAATTGATCACTTGATCGTTTTTGCAAAACCCAAGCTGCTAGATGAAGATTACTTTGGGGATGCTTTTATAGCTTAGCAGGTGAAAAAAAAATTCATCCATTTATTTAGTACAGTTTCTTACTGATAGCTACAGCCTCTCTAAGGATAACCACTAATGAGGCGAACAGCCTAGTTTGTGCCAAAAATGATTCATAACTATGAAATTATTGCATTGTTTACAAAGGAAGAATGAGGATTGTGTACCGAATGTATCACAACAAAGAAATTCATGCTCTCCAATGGATGAAAGACACAGCATGATGTGTTACAATTACAGTATTGGGAAAATAACCCAAAAGGTGCAAGGGAAGAGAGCTTAGCAATGCTTCCAACAGTGACAGTTTCCTCACTGAGCTTCAGTGAGCTAATAGGGCCAGTTTAAGCATCATAGAAATACTTAGGAGTGGACATTGGCTAGAAAGAAAGAGTGTGGATCAACAGAGACAATGAAGATTGAGAGAAACTTTTATTTTTGTTTGCTTGATAACCTTTTCCCTTAGGCAAATAATTATACTATCTGAAATTATGTTCTAGGTAACTAGTTCTTTTTATTTCATTTGGAGTGTTATACATGACCTTTTAAATCAATTTTATCACTTAAGATATTGATCCATACAATGTAGATAAATAATGCAGAGTGAAATAGATATAAGCATAATCTTTTTTTTTTTTGAGTCAGGGTTTCTCTGTAGCTTTGAAGGCTGACCTGGAACTAGCTCTTGTAGACCAGGCTGGCCTCGAACTCACAGAGATCCACCTGCCTCTGTCTCCCAATTACTGGGATCAAAGGTATGCACCACCGCCGCCCAGCATAGGCATAATCTTATGTTCGTATGTGAACTGAAGAGAAACAACCACTCACAACAACTCATAAAAAAGGAAAAAATTATTCAGAACAAGAAAAGTCTTAAAAAGCTAAAAAAAAATGCCAAGTGGCTAATCAAATTAAAATATTTGATTAAAATTTTAAATTAATCATTAAATTTTATTTTGATCAAATCTGTAAAACATGAAAACTTACTAATATATAGAGGATTCTGGTTAGATGGTCGAATAGAATTAGGAATTTGTCTTCCCATCTATAAAACAGCTGCTCTCTTAAAAGGTATTATTGCTCAACCTTATAAACACAGTTACATATACAAGTTCTGAACTGAGCAGGTTGTATTTATATGTTAGCAATACCTACATATAATCTCTAAGCAGGTGTAATATACATATATAGTTAGATATATATTATATAATCTATCATATATGTATTGCCTTTGTTATTTTTATTATGCTGTGATAAATCATCACAACCCAGGCAACTTAAAAAAGGAAAGGATTTAATTTGGGGATTGCATCTCAAGAGGGTTAGAATCCATGACCATCGCAGCATCAGGCATATAGGCATGGTACTGAGCTATGTCAGAGAGATTACATGCAAATCCACAGTCAGGAGAAAACAGATGTCAGAAGTGGTAATTGGGAAGGGCGGAACTTTTGAGACTTCAAATCCTATTCGTAGTGACATACCTCCTACAACAAGGCAGCACTGCCTAATCCATCCCAGATCGTCCCACCAACTAGGGATCAAACATTATGTGGGTATGGGGTCCCTTCTCATTGAAACCACTACAGTTTAAAACGCAAACAAAATTGAAGTCTCATTCTTGTGCATTCATAGTGCTAATTTGTTTATTCTTCTGTTTCCAAATTATCTTTTGGCCTAGTCTTCTGTCTTTTCTTCATACCTTCATTATTTGGCATTTCCATAATCAGTCCTTATTAGATTTTCCTCCATTTTTTAAGTTGTTCACTTTTGTTTGCACACAGTCACTCATAATGTTCCGTTATTATCAATGTTTGTGTGATTGGCAGTGATGTGTGGTATCCATTCATGATAGTGATCATGGATGGTTTTACTCTCTACTTTGTCACAGTATCAAACTTGTTCATTTTGTCAAATAATTAAGATTTTATTTCTTTATTGTATTTGAGTCTTTTTTCCTACTTCATTAGTCTACCTAGCATTATTATCACTGTCTCTTGTCTATAGTGGGTTTATCTTAATTTCCCTTCTTGCCTCTAAAATTGGAATTATTGATTCATACATTTATTTTCCTTCATGTGCTATTTTGGTTGCATTCTTAAATTCTGGCTGTTTCAATTTTAATTATAACTATTTTCCTAACAATTTGTAATTATCTTCATATTTTTGCTTTATGTTATTTAAAGTATATTGCTTAATTTTCATACTTTTATGAATATATTATTATTATTATTGCTTTATAATTGAATTCCTCTTTTT
>JAQHUG010000427.1:586588-609885 GCA_028555095.1 Dicrostonyx torquatus | reverse complement strand
TCAACACTAGTTGAAGTGTATCTTCTGGGGCTTCTTATAATTATTGTCTCTTTAAAAACAAATGACAACATAACAAAAAATAACAGAATCACTAGTAGTTGAAATTATATACATATTGCTAAGAATTTAGGTTTTATTTACTTACCTATCTTCTGTTTGTCTGTCTATCTATCTATCTATCTATCTATCTATCTATCTATCTATCTATCTATCTATCTATCTAGATGTCATGTTTAGCCACTGTTTTAAAACACTAAATAATCCTGGTCACCTCTTAGTTGGCAAGAGTCTATTTTTAAATTTAAAATCACTGTGTGAGAGTTGTGAGGGCATGCCAAATGAGTTTTTCCAGCCCATTCCCACTGTAGCCACTAGCATCATTCAATCGACAAATAGCACTTTGGCATGAACAGAAGGATGGACGTCTGCCATTTTTTTTTGGTCCCTAGTAAAAGCTATGAACATATGTAGTATGTTGCACTCAAGGGTGGCAGATATAATTGTACTAAAATACCAAAAACTAGATCGCAAGTTGAAGACCAAATAGACTCAGAAGGGGATGCACATGATAATTTAGCAAGGATGTATATGTCAGCTTGGATTTCTACAGCATCATATATATATGTTTTTTGAGACAGGGTTTCTCTGTGGCTTTGGAGCCTGTCCTGGAACTATCTCTTGTAGACCAGGGTGGTCTCAAACTCACAAAGATCCACCTGCCTCTGCCTCCCGAGTGCTGGGATTAAAGGCGTGCACCACCATCGCCCAGCCAGCATCTTATATTTTAGTTTCATTCCACCAATTGTCTTTGCCTTCCTATTGTTAACCTTGACTAATTAGAGCATTTTAGCATGAAAAAGCTCAGATTAGATGTTTTTTCTTTAGTGCCTCAAACATAAAAACAGAGCACTAGGAAAAAAATAGCATGATTTTGATGTGATCATGAGACTCATTTTATATTGTTGATAGCTGTTTCGGAATGGAGCAGGATGCCTTGAAGGTGAGCAAGTTTTCTATCATACAAGTGTTCCAGCTGTACTGAAGCCATCTGAACAGTGTGCTATAATAAAAAATGAACCAAATAATGGGGTACTTTGATGTATGCTGTCTTGTCTGTTACTGTGTTCTTAAAAATATACTGCAAACAAAGTGCATCCTATAATATTAAGATACATATTTTCAGGTATTATTATTATTTACTGTGCCATTCCTTTGGTAGTTTTCTTGGGAATGTTATGTTTGTAAAAATGTCCCAAAATTGAGTCTGTAAGAAAAATATTCCATAATAAAATTGCAATGGACAGATCTCTTAAATTATTCTCTAGTGTGTCTAAATGTAGCTACTTTATATAGGATTAAACACTAAATAACAAAATATTTATATCTATGACATAATCCAAAGGAATAATAAGACAATGTTACTCTCAAGAATATAGCAGTTTTCTATACTGTTCTAGTCTATTGTGGGACTTTGCCAGACCAAGGGTGTCATTGGTTGGTCCAAACCACATAACTAGTGCTTAAGGCTGCCTGAGAGATCTTTGAAATTTAGGTAGCATTTCTGGTAATCTACAGATAGCCTCAGGATCCCTTCCTCCCTTTCCAAGGATAGTTTAGAAAATTACTTCAGTCAGTGTTTTCTAGCTCTTTATTTCCATTTGGCAATGCTTCGGTTGACATAAGCTTTTCTCTGTTAATGGCTTCTGAAGAGATTACTGGCTAAATCTATGGGAAAAATCAACAACGCTCTCTATCACAGGACAGAAGAAACACTAACAGATGAACTCCCTATACTTTCTCATTTTTATTTGTGATAAGGATAGGGTGAATATTTTCAAAATTTAAGTTGCTCTTCTTCATTAAATAATAATTGTATCATCAATGTTTTTCTCTCCTCTTGAATTTTATTATGTGCAACTAGAGAAATCAAGACTAAATATCCAATTTCATTTCTCACAAGTTATACTTTCCACTCAACCCTGGAAGAAAAACAAAGTTAAACTACATCATTTCTTTTTAAAGATTTCTGTCTTCCAACTTCCAATATGCTCTTCATTGCAGTCTGGAATACTTCCAATACTTTATCAATACTATTTTAACAAACATCTGGCACGTGATTACTGGCACATTCTCTATGAAGACCATATATTTCTCTGTACTTCCCCTGTAGCATTCAGATTCACCACTAGAAAAACTGCCTTTCCTCGTCAGAGAAAACGCCTCAAAACTCCCCCAGCGTCTTCCCATTACCCACCTCTATAACCGCCGTCATATTTTTAGATCATTGTTACAGTGTCACCTCCTTGGTATCTGTTCTTGGGACCAATTTATGTCTGTTCACCCTTGTCTTTATGTCAGAATACTATAGACCACGTGGCTTGATCAACATGTTTTCTTCCTTAAAGATGTGGCTTTAGAAGTCTGAGGTCAAGGTTGCCCACTGATTGGGTTTCTGGCTAGGATCTCTTTTCAGATTTGAAGATATCCATCATATTACTACATCTTTCCATACAGAAATTGTAACTGATTTGGAAACAAGTTCTTCTGTGTCTTTTCTTATATTGGCATTTATTTAATTAGCTGTCCACTCCATAGTCTAATTACATTACAAAGATGTTTTCAAATATTAAGAGTTAGGGCTTCCATATTTGAGGCTGGAGATCATACATACACTTTTCACAGAAAAGGTCAAAGATATTAGTCGATCTAAGAGGCTTCATACTAGTATTATTGCATTTTTATGACTTCCTTAGAAATACAGTGTTATGCAGGCATAGAATAAGGTATTGGTCACCAAAACTAGGTATAGAAATAGGTGATGATAAATAGGCATGAAGACACTTGAAGCTGACAATAATGATCTCTAAATTGTTTTATTTATGATTGTAACTATATACTGGTGTTAAAATTCAACAAACTATAAGATGATGATATTTATTGCATATCAATTATAACTCAATGTATTATTAAAAGAATTCAGTTGACCTAGAATTTGAGGGAAAGTCCCTATTGCTGAAGACTTCATAAATTTTGGACATAGGACCCAGATAATCTGAACTAGATCTGACATGAAAGCCTTCTCTTTGAGAAACACCTGTCATAAGACCGGAAGGAGCCATGAAAGTTTCCAAAGAAATGACATAACCAGCTGCTAAATCTATGAACTACAAGTATCAGTATAGGAAAATATTCAAAAGTTTATAATGGTGGTATTGCTATCTTTGTGGTAACAGAAACCTCTCTAATAGGACTTAAGCCTACTCAACAAGACAGAAATAAACCTGGTACTAGAAACATAGACAGTGTTTTGGGCTAGTGAGGTCATGGATTTTGGAGGAAAGCTTACAAATACCACTTGAATAAATTTCTAACTATTTCTAAGTTATAAATATTCATCCTTATATTAAAGAGTAAGAGTATGTTTCATCCACTATCAAAGAAAAATGTCTTTGCAACAGATGGAGACCATTACCAAAAACCACAGCAGGTCAAAAATGCACAGAATAAATGATGATACAACTCTCAATCCCAGCTGGTATTTGTACAACATGACTTCTGTTCCTAAGGCTCAGGAATCATAGTGAGAGTGGGGGTAATTATATTGTGAAGAGCCAGAGAAAAAGGAAGTTTGTTGTAAGATTGTGTCTCATGGAAAGGCCCCGAGAAGCTATATTCATGAAGTCTCATCAACATGGTTACCTACATAAGACCTGAACAAAAATTATACCAATAAAAATGCTAACGGGGAGGGAAAAGAAGAAAGAAATTATGAAATTGATTATTTTTTAATTTCAAAAATTAAAAAAAAATCGTTCAGGAGGATCAGCCCTAAATATTTCATCTACCCCACCTCTTCTAAGGTTCTGTGAATATTGAAGAAGAGATCGACGAAAGCACATCACCAAAAGATGGATGAAGGACTGAAAACTGATGTTGTCTAGACTTGATACAACAGCTGCAATCATGAACCTGCATCAACTACAGCTGTACCAGGTAATCCTTGTCAACCCTCAGTCATGGAGGAGGGCGAGACGCCTCACAGGGCCCTATTATTACCGCTGAACTTGATGGATTCTGGGAGAGAATGAGTTGTTGTCTTTAGTTGTGTATCCACTGCTAAGCCCACTGGGATTCAGTGGTTAGCTACAAGCCTATAGTCAGACAGAAGTCCCTGGTCAAACTTAGTGTGCCACAACAGCAAATGAATTGACATAAATGTGAGAAAGATTTTAAAGAAAGAATGGTGGGGTATAAAGAGGGATATGGGAGAGAGGTGGGAGTTAGAGTGATCAGTACGCATTATGTATATATGTGAAATTGTTAAAAAATGTAATACAATTTAAAAAGGATCAAGGTATATTTAAAAACAAAATCCACATGTAAGCCTCATTGTTGTTTGATCCTGATCTGTGAGAAAGGGCTATATAATAATAAAGATTTTAGTTAAATGTCTAAGTATGCTTTTGATATTTATTCTTTTCTATATTTTTCTCTTTGATTGGCTTCTCCTGTCTTTATTTACAGAATAGTTTTGAATGTCCATCCCTAACATGGAACTCTAGATATGTAACTATTTTTGTTTCATATTGTTTTACTGTTCAAAGTTGTCTAGTGTTTCTCTTGCTCTTCATGTGTATATGTCTATTGGTCAATGAATTCTTTGCTTAGTAATATATCTCTGGGAATGGATGTTCTTGTGTTAACTGGGCACCCACTTACTTTGAGAATGAGATTCTCTGTCTTAAAAAAGCTTTAAAATATCATCAAAGCAAGGCTAAGTTTTTGATTTACATAATCAAATGATATATAAAAAAACATTAAATTATACATAAAACACTGAATTATAAAACATTATATATAATTCAATATATTAAAATTTGAAGGAAAATATTAATATTTTTGTTGGAAAGTAAAAGCACACTTTCATAGTATATAAAGGTCTCTAGCAGGCTGGATTTTCTAATTTATTTTCCTTTTTCTTATTCCACTCTCTCCCTTTCACACAGAAATCTTAGAAGTTCTAACTTGTTTTAATGGCACATACTGTGCTAGTTGCCATTGGTTACAATGCTGACATGGCAGATTTCATTTTTTTCTGTCACTATCTATGTATTTACTGGTGGGCCTTACCCTTTTAGGATCTGGAAAAAAACAAAGAAGATGTTGGAGTTTAAGCCCCTTGTTAGTGAATAACTTGACTGAGAAACTGATTTGGGATTTCTGGAAATATTTTTTCATATTCTTAAAAGAGGTAGAAGTAAATTATTATAGGATGAATTTTATATCTCCCCACATTCATATGTTGATTTTCCCATGCCCAGTACAATTGCATGTAGATATAGGGCTTAGCATGCTTATAAACATTGAGAAAGATCAGAAGATGGGGCCCTGGTCCAACAGTCTGGTGTCTTGATAATAAAAAAAAAAAGAGATGCCATGCTATGTTCTGTTTCCACAGAAAAATTTTTCTGAGAACAAAAGGAGAAAACTACTGTCTATAGTTGAAAAGAGAGCAAAAATGTAATTTTCTGTCACATTGTTAAAGGATATACAGTAGGCATGTCAGGGAAAACCCAAGAACCCATGTGCTGGTGTTAGTTTTGTTACACCTAGCAAACTAACCTGCAAGAAGAATGTACCCAAGTGCTGGTGTTAGTTATGGTACGCCTACCAAACTAACCTGCAAGAAGAATGCACACACATTTCCTCCAGGATTCTGGATGGACTGGTGTGAGACAATGAGAGAAAACTCTGCAGTTCCCTGAAATTCTTTAAAGATCAGCCTGAGAGGCAAATCAGAGTGGAAAGGGCTGCACTGAAGAAGAAATGTGGTCTGATGATTATATGAACTGAGCCTGTCTCTCTATCAACCTTCATTCCATTGCTTCTTAGATAGGTCCTCACAACTCAAATTCCAAGGGACAGAAGGAAATGGAAGTTTCTGTCCTTCCTAGTCCCACAGTCATTTAGTTCAAAATAAACACACAGAAGCTTATATTAATTATAAACTCTTTGACCTATTGCTCAGGCTTGTTACTAACTACCTCTTACAATTTAAATTAACCTATAATTTTTATCTGTGTTTAGCCATGTGGCTTGGTAACTTTTTTCAGTAAGGCATTGTCATCTTGTTTTCTTTGCATCTAGCTGGTGACTGGTCTCTGCCTTTCCTCTTACCAGGATTCTCTTAGTCTGGTTGCTCTACCTATACTCCTTGCCTGGCTACTGGCCAATCAGTGTCTTATTAAACTAATATGAGTGACAAATCTCTAGAGTGCACTAAAGGATTATTCCACAACAGACAGAACTCTAAGGACAGTGGCAATAATGACTACAACTGTAGGCTAGTTCTTGAGGATAAAATCATCAGGTGCTTTCTCTATACAAAAAAAGAGGTTTTGGTATTGCTTCCCTGCTTAACAACTTTTCCTATTAGAATACTCTTTTAATATTTTGCCTAAAACCTTCATGCCACCTTGTTTGGGATAAGAACCTTATCCATTGTAGCACTTGTCCTTACTAAACTATAAGTGGCCACATAAATTGCTATTTTAAAATTTCTTTTAGAAAAAAATGTTTATGTTATCATTATTTAACACAGATCTCAAACTTTGTGACTTTCCTTGGTAGAAAGGATGTTTTACACTGCTCAATAGGAGCAGGGCAATTCATAGCATAAATTTTTTAAAATAGATTTTATTTAAATAACATTGTTTTTTTCATTTATTTTACATACTAACCACAGTTTCCCCTCCCTCTTCTTCTCCTGTCCCCCTGCCTGATTCCCATTTCCAGCCCCCTTTCACTCCTCTTCCATCTCCATTCAGAAAGGGACTGGCCTCCTATGGGCTTGAACAAAGCATGGTACATCAAGTCGAGGCAGCATCAAGCTTCTCCTCTTGTATCAAGTGGGGCGAGGTTATCCAGTATGCAAAACAGGTTTCCAACAACAAACTAAACCCCAGGGACTGATTTCATTCCTAGGAGTTTTACAAAGAGACCAAGCTATACAACTGTCAAACACCTGCAAAGGGCCTAGGTCTGTGACGTTATTAAGGACATCTATCTTTTTCCACTGTTTTCAGAATGTATGCTGCTGTTGGAGGAGCAGGGTCATGAGTCAGTCATGAGTTTTCATGATCCAAAAGATGCTGTGATCTCCTGCTGATCTCTGTAATATGTGTTGTTTCTGCTAGAGAGCTACAGCCTGGGGGCTGAGATATAAAGGTTTAAATGTTTCCTAAATCATGAAAAAGTCCTATTATTTTTTAGTTCTAATGATAATATCAGATAGATATTGATTTCCAAATCCTCAGGGAACTTGCCTGAGGTCAATATTGGAAGCAGAAGTCAAGATGTAAACTCAGATTACCCTGACACCAAAGCCCACATTGTTAAATACTTCAATCTGTTGTTATCAAATACTGCACTATAGGTGAAGTGTTAAAATGCTATTGATTTTCTTCTCTACTGAGTGAGGCAAAAGAACTTGAAAGAGAGATTGAATAGGAGCAAAGAGAAAGAAGTCGGAGGGGTAGAATAAGTAGCAGGCAATTGCAAATTTTGATTAAGTCTTGGACCTTGAAGAGATTGCATCATGGATTTGCTAAAGTCTTAGAATTGTGTTTGTTGTCTGTGTCTGTCTAGGGAACCTGTTTTTTCTCACAACACAGCACAGCCATCTAGCCTGATCCATCCATCCTTGTGATTTTGGCAGGACTACCCATCAAATACTCCCATTCCACCGGCTAAGTGACTGTGATACAAGTGAATATGATACTCTGTCCTAGACAACCAGAAATGGCTAAATTGCTGAAGATGGTGAGATGTAAGTCCTCTTCCTCCCTTGAGATTAAGGAAATTTGATTTAAGACTCAGTCAGTAAATAGCCAAATGAACTACAGAGAGCCTATATGTAGAGATTATCTAATCAGGACACATTCATGGTGTCCTGACATCTAAGAATGTGACAGACATCTAAGAATGACACAAAATTGGGAGCTATAATATATAAGTAAAAGACCTACAGTAAAAAGGAAATAAAAAAAGTCTGATGAAGCATTATTAGACAGATAAACAAAACAAAAACTACCAAAATACTATTGAATTAGGTTTTCATTGCCATCTACTGCTGGGTATAGAGTCTTCCTTAAGTGTATGGTGCAGGAGAATTGTCTGTATTCTGTCAATCATGTTTTAAATAAATGCTGATTGGCCAGGCAGGAAGTATAGGAGGGAAAACCAGATAGGAAGTAGAGGTAGCACAAGGAGAACAGGAAAGAAGGAAGCTCTTCCCACACTCCTGCCAGTCCACCAGGATGTGAGATCCCCAGCTGAGAAAAGGTACTGGCCAACATACATAAGAACAATGGGCTAATATGTTACAAGAGCTAATAAGAAGATTGAGTTAATGGGCCAATCAATTTATAACCTAATGTAGACTCTCTGTGTGATTTTCTTTGGGGTTTGCCGACTGTGGGGTACCGGGCGGGACAGTAACCCCAACAAGCAGGACCCTCATATTACAAGTGTATCCAGTGATATATTGTTTGGGAAAAATAATTTTTACTACAGTTTTTTAATCTTGCAGTAGGGTTATTACATAGTCTGTCCAACTTAGTCTCATTTTATAATGCTTAAGAAGATAAACCATAATCAGCTACTGAGATTTGAATTCAATATTAAGGTCTGGTTTCTGGAATGCGTAACAATCAGCAATATGATTGTTCCATACACAAATATCTCTACCTGAAACATAGGTGTTATTCTATGTAGATCAAGTTGTATGTGCTCTTAGACAGTATTTATGATGATGCAAAATGATTATGAAGCCTAGATCTATTGTTTTTACTTTCTAAATGTCAAAATAAAATTTATATAAACATCAAAAAGAATAGAGAAAAATGAAAAACTTCCTCTAAAAAGAATGATTCTTATTCTTTACTAATTTTGTCCATTTAGTTCATAGAAATCAATATTATAAATAAATTTGGAAACAAAGAGAACTCTTGATCTAATGATGGCAGACTACTTATTAGTCAAGCATGTTGCTATGGACAGAATAATGTACCTCAAATTCCATCTTCAAATTGCCCTGTTCAGCTCCCACCATCACTAAAATGGTATTTTGAAAGGGACTCATGAAAGAGGAATTCTTTGATGTAATTGGTTTTCTTTTAAAAGGTTAGAAATGCTTTACTCCATCTTTCCTCAAAAGATAGAATAGAATTAGGCACCAGCAGGCTATAAAGAGGATTCCCATCAAGAATATTATCATCAGTGTCTTGCTCATGTACCTCCCAGGGCTCCAATTTGTGTAAAATATATGTTTGTTATTTCAGTTACACTATCTTTGGTATTTTTTATAACAGCAAGTTCTTATAAAAATTTATACTAAGATAGGAAATATTCTTCTGACAATAAAATGTCCTAGTATCTTTAGAACTGGATAGAAAGTAAAGGTGGGAGAATTTAGTGATAGGTGTCATCAATACGACACGAAGAGACGTGTAATTCCTCTGAGTTCAGAAGAAAGAAGAGAGCTGTAACCAAAGTGTTCTCATAGTTCACATTTTAGGTCAGTGTGTATTAGCTAATGAGGGCTCTCTTACCACATTTTCTATGTTAGAAAGCAAAACGGTGGGAGAAACTGCAGCAATGCATTGTTATAAAAATATCTCTTACATTCTAAGAGACTGGAATGTTGCTGAGTGTCACAGACAGTACTAATTATGGTCACTAGGACTTAAAAATCATACTGCTGAGTACAGACTCTGTACTTAGCCTGTTTATCTGACCTGCCTTTAAGAGAAAAGTGCAACAACCGATGTTACTTGTGCTGTATTTTCCATGTAATCAACTTTTAAAACCTAAGCCAATACATATCTGTAATCTTAAACTGTATTCCTGCTTGTGATTCATTAACACATTAGTTCATATGATGTGAATTCAACATGACATAATGTGCTTACAAAGACATAGATAGCATCACATTCCACTGTTAAAAGACTGCATCCTTTCTAGGATCATAAGTAAATAATGTCCACTTTCTCTACTTTTATTCACTAAAATGATAGGAGAATCACTCACTGAAATAAGCAAGAAAAATCCCTCAAAATAATATAAAGCAAAAGAAATAAAATGTTATTACTGCCATTGTAGAAAATAATAAGAAACACACACACACACACACATACACACACAGACCCTAAAACTCCTGTAACTAATAAAGGAAGTCATCAATACTGAAGGGACATGAAATAATATTCCACATTATCATCTCTCAGTGGAATACAAATAAGAATCATAAGAAAATTTTGGGATATAATTTCAACATTCAATGACCAATTGCATATTTACAGACAGAGATATGTGGAAACAAGTTAGACATTCAACACTACTTATAATTATCCCACTTAAAAAGAAATACATAGGAACATGTCATTTGTAGTCATAAATGATAAATGTTCATACAGATATCAAAGGATGCCTAAAGGGGTGATTTAGTTTATTTATCAAGAAGAAGGCTCAATGTAAAAATATTCAACCTTCTACAGTTTACCTATATGAGCAAGGTACTCCTTGACAAAATAAAAAATATTTTATAATCACAAGCATGTTTATTCTGAAATGTATATGAAAATTTCAGATCCTACAAATATCTTTAAAGTTCCTATGATAAAAGTGGGAAGAATGAAGTATCAAGACAAACTAGATAGATAATCAAGACAGTGTGGTGTTGGAAGCAGGTAATTCATTGAACATCACAGAAAATTCAGAAAGAAATCCTTACAAGTGTGCTCATATTAAGTTTTTGAGACTGTATCACTTTGTTGCCTGTGCTGGCTTTGAATGTGCTGTATTGTCTAGATTGGCCTTAAAGTCTTTGCATCTTACTGTCTACATCAGCTGAGAATCTGGGTTATTGGAATATGTCACTGTTTTCAGCTACCAAGTAAGGTTTGAAAAAGGTAAACAATTCAGTGAAATAGGATATAAGTTTCTTATAAATTATGCTAAAATAAGTAGGTATCACATACAGAAATATAAGCTTTAAATAAATCTAGTAACAGTTCAAAATGAATTATAGATCTGATGTCTATGTAAATTTATTTAAATGTAGATGATAGAGCTATATGAGATTATAAAGAAATGTACTGAAAGAAAAACCGAAGGTTTAGAATTGAGGCCTAGGCAATGATTTCTCATATTTGATGCCAAAGCGCCACACGAGTCAAATGACAAAATAGCAAAATTAAAGTCTTTTTACCCTGTGAAAACCCATTTGGTTAGGATACAAACACAAGCTACAGAGAGAGAAAAATGTCTGTACTCATATAAATGTTCAAGAATCATGTTTAGGATATTTAAATATTTCTCGGTACTGAAGGTTAGAAAGCCAGCAAGCATTTTGAAAATGTAAGAGGGTCATGAAAAGAAGTTCCATCAATGGGAAGTACAGATGGCAAACAGGCTCCTGAAATTACTGTCAACACCATTAGCCATCAGGAGAATGTAAATTACAATCACAATATATACCTAAATACCTACTGTAATCTCTAAAATGAGAAAAAAATATGGTGATGGCAACAAATGCTGGAAGGGATTCTGGGTAGCTTTGCCACATTATTCACGTGAGGGAGTTTTCAATGACATAGTCACTGTGAATTGATTTTGAATTTTTCATAACCCTAAACATGTAATTATCATAGGGTTTAGAAATTTTCTGCAGAGCATTCATTCCTGAGAAGTGATAACTTAAGTCTCTAAAAATAACCTGTGAATAAATGTAGGTAACAGTTATATGTGATACTTAATAAGTAGAATCGGTCAAGAGAGTCTACAGCATACATATGATATAATAACCAATTGAGTTCCTATGTGATATAGAATGTCACTTCATAGAAAATACAACAAACAACTGGGCAAATTTCAAGAGTATGATGTAGACTCAACACACGTAATTACTAAAACCATATATTACTTTGTTCCATTAATAGATTATTTATAAATGACAATTATAGAAACAGAAGGTGGTTTAATATTAGTGAGTGATCGAATTTAGGAGAAAGGAGATTGAGGGATTTGATGATAAAGGACAACACTGAGGATCCTTGGGCTGTTGATAATGTTCCACATCTGGATATAGAAGCATATGCAGGTGAGAGATTTTTATAGAGGAAGCTCCATAAAACTGACAAGCTACATTAATGTCAAGAGCCTAATAACATAATATTATTGTTTTGCAAAAAGGTGTGCTATTAAGTGAAAAAGGACAGCTTATAGATGGTTAGTGTTGTCTAAGATATTTCTCAAACATTACAGGGAATTGCTTATGTTCTTGGTTGTCTCCAGAAGTGGAAAACAAGCTAAAGACACCGTGAACTTTGGACACAGGGTCCAGAGGTCTCTGAGCTCCAATGGCTCAAAAGCCTTGTCTTTGAGAAGTAGCTTTCATGGTTTCCGTGGATGTCATGCAAACTTCTAAGGAAGGAAAGTAAGCAACAGTTAAACCCAGCAATGATGCCTATTGCCACAACAATCAGCCTGGCACTGTAACCTGAAGAGTGCATTAGTGGCATGCATATCTTGGCAGTAAACAACAGTTTTCTATTTGGAATAAAGACTTGTTCAACATGAGGGAGGTTATGCTTGTTACTGCAAACTTAGCCAGCAACCCAGGGTTAGTGAAGTGAGACATCTTGGATGAGAACCTAAAACTGCACAATTCCTCACTACATTCTAAATATTTGTTTTTATATCCACAGACAAGTGTAGTACACATCTCTTTTTTTTTCTTTTTTTTACCCTTTCACCTACTAGATGTTATCACACCTGGTCAACTCCCTTCTTTGTGACTTGTGACCTTTTCAAATTGACCTTCCTTTGTGACCCTGTTTCTGGTTCATTTTCCTCACTGGGGCAAACTGCACACACAGGGGAGCTCAGCAGACAACTGTTGAATGACTGGCCAACTTTTGTCCTTTTTGGAGAGGAACAGTAATTATTGTGCCCGTTTTATAAAGGGAAACCATCTACAGAGGTGAAACCCCAGGTAGGGCATTTCCCAGGCTCAGTTCTGCCAAGCAAAGAGAAGGATCCTTCCCATCTGATTCAAAGGGATTCTGCAGTAGCCTTGGTTGGAGCTCTGCCCTGTCCGAGTACAGCTGAACTCAGTTGGAAAGCTACAGGCATTTTTTTTTTATTGTTAAAAGCAAAATTTACATTTAGTCCCCTTGTTCCCGGCCCTCCCGCTCCCGCACTACCCCACCGCACTCCCCCTGGTTCCTTAAGATGGTGCAGGATACCCTGTCCTATGGGGAGCCCAAGGAAACTTTTTGATGAGAGAGATGTAAACAACAAATAATCAAAATGCAGAGTTGTAGAACATAGTCCCAATAGATATATCTATATAATCCATATATATATATATATATATATCCACTATATAATATCCCACAACTAAGGCTCAAGAAATATTGTATAGGAGGAATTGGGAAAAAAAATAAGAGTCAGAGAATTGGAAAAAAAAGAGTCAGACAATCATTTATTTGTTGTGAATATGTCTCTAGTAAAATCAGAAGTTAAATCCACAAAGTCTCATAAGCATAGATGTCCAAATTTAAGTGAACAAGGCAATAGCAATATACATGCCAAAATGGATAGGGTAAACACCACAGGCTTCAATCATAAAACAAAAAAAGCAACAAAGGGATGCTGAGAGTGGGAGAAATAATCTTTTCAAGGGATTGACACATCAATTGGTTATCCAATATGAAATGATAATCCTGAAAATAAGAATCTATGTCTTCTTACTATTATCTACATAAATAGTTTTAAGAAAAATATAATCCAAAAATAGAAAGACTGCTTAATCATTTTTGTTTAAGAAAACATGATTAAGTTTTTAGAAAAATAATATTTATGTTAGTATGTAATAAGCTTACTCTTATGTGAGTCTGAAAACGAGCATTAGTGAAGAAGTTTATCATTTTGTTCATCATATACTTCTATGTATTTGCAGTAAGACATAGATAATAACAAAATAAACCATTATAACAAACCATTCATATTCATTTCATGTTTTATTTCACATCATAAAACAAAATAAATTTTATTGAATACAGAATCCATAGCTATATGAACCTAGGAATGGATTTCAAGGAAGGCTAAACTATTTTACTGGAAATTCTAGAAAAGAACTGTATGTAAGAAAAGTAAATATTCAAGTGCACAGTTTCTGTGTATGTATAATTGAGGGGACTGGTTTTTGTTCAAAGTATTTTATAGTTAACAATGTAATTTATTTCTTGTTGTATTTAACAGTGAGCATTAGAAATAGAGTTGAGTTCAAATGTGATATAAAATTTTCAGGCTAAGCCTTCTTTATAAAACAAAGGTTGATTACTCCATTTGCTAAAAGTTTCCATGGTGTTTGCAAATTTGAACTACATTGTAGTTGGTTTTAACTCTTTATTCTTAGCTTGTCTTAGTTCTTTCCCGCTTTTTCTTCTTTTTCTAATTCTTTTTTATTTATTTTACATACTATCCACACCTCCTCTCCTTCCGTTCTCTCCCCACACCTCCTTCCTACACCCCATCCTCTCCTCAGAAAGGATAAAGCTTTCCATGGAAGTCAACAAACTGTCAGGTTTTCTTAAGTTATACCATTTATCTTTTGTCTTTGGGCTTTTATCTTTCTCTATTCTTTACTTCTTACTACATGTTTTGCTATGTAGCTGGGTGACTGGCCCCTGGTTTCCTCTCTCCTTCTTTTTCTTTTGGTCCTCTCTCTTCTCTTTTTCTCCTATTTATTTTCTCAGCCTGGCAGCCCTGCCTACTTCTGTCTCCTCCGTTGGTATTGGCCCATCAGCTCTTTATTAGACTAATTAGCTGTTTTAGACAGGCAAAGTAATACAGCTTTACAGAGTTAAACAAATGCAACATAAAAGAATGCAATACATCTTTTGATGTGGGATTCCCTTCTGTATGCTATGAATACCGTACCATAATAAGGAAGTTTCTTTATTAACCAATTCTTTGGGCCTATTGCAACACAGAATAGGGCAAGGTGGGAAATCCAAGCAGATAGAGCAAGAGAGAGTGGCAGAGTCAAGGAGAATCTATGTAGCCACCACAGGAGACAGATGCTGTGTGGAAGCTTATGGTAGGCTCCATACACAGATGAATAGAAATGGGTTACTTTAAGATGTAATAGCTAGCTAGGAATAAGCTAGAGTCATTGGCCAAGCAGTGTTGCAATTTATATAGTTTCACTGTGGGTGTCCAGGAAACTAACAAGCAATCATCTGACTACAATTTCTGTATCATTAAACAAATGTTCCACAGCATAAACAAATGTTACACATCTTCAACTAATATTCCACAACAACACATCCACTGAAAAACTATCCTATAACAGGGGAAGTATTGATACAAGCTCTTCCTTGAATCCTCATGGCTCTGCTCTTCAGAATTGCACTAAAGAATTTTTCTGGATGGGTTAGGCAGTTCTAGTGCAAATCAAGACGTCTCTTACATTTAATTTCTGTGAATCTGAATGTGGTGAGTTGTATCTCTTAGAAATCTCATTAGTCTTCCATAGCTTTATTCTACTATTCCAGCAGTTCCAAACTTTGTCAGAACTTTTTTTCCTTTGCTGTGGGAAAAGATTTTACTGTTTTGAGATATGTACTCCTAGTTTCTACCAAAACTGCTTGACCGAAGCTTTAAAAAGCTGAAACGTCTATAAAGTACATACATTTCTGCCTCCTTATATAAGGAAAGTCCACATGTTTTTGGTTTCTAGTGGAGAGCCCTGAATCCAGTCTCCCTTCCCCTCACCAAGCACTGCCTGTGGAAAGTTCCATCCTAGAATATAGAGTAACTTCACATTCTGGGTAAATGATTTTCCTGATGTATACTTTATTCTCTCTTGCTAAATCATGGCAAAGTTCGAACCATTCATTCAGAATACAGAGGTCAGATTCATCTTATTTAATGCAATATGATAAAAATAATAAGTACTAAACACGGCTGATAGATTGGAAGTCAGAGTACACTACATACAAGTATATACAAGTCTCACACAGTTTTTAGCATCAGCTATTTTCCCTACCTGAATTTTGATTAGAACACAGTCATTAGATTCTCAACAAAATAGGATTGAAAGATGTCCGTGTGAATTTTTTCTAGCTTTTATTTTACTTATGAATTGGTGTTTGTTGTGATATTTTGACTTTTCTCAAAATGACATTTTTTTTCTGAACAGTGAATGTTGCTCAAAGAGCTTTTAACATTTTGTTATTATCCCAGCTCTGAAATGGCTTTTCATATAGTATACCATGTGTGATATATGTGATAGCTGGTATATGTGTTCATTAACCTGTTTGACTATCTTATGTAAGCCTCACAAAATAGTCTGTGATAATGGAAAATGTCTTGAAATTTAAACAATATAGAATAAATTCTTTAGTAAATATAAATGAGAGAATGGGAGAGCTCTGAAATATGAAAATTCTATGTATATGTTATGAAATAATGTCATATTCATAGATGATTATCAGAGATAAAACCCAACTTAAAGGTACAAATACACAGGTCAAGTTTATCCACCAGCTTTTCAACACTGACAATTACTTGATAATAATAGCATAAAAGGTAAAAGAACTTATTTTAGGGTGTGTTTTCAGAGGTTTCAGGCCAGGATGTCTGTCATTGTTACCTTAGGCCTGAGGCAGTGAGAACACCATGGCAGCAGGAATGAATGAAGTAAAGGCTGTTGTCACATGGTAGTCAGGCAGCAGAGAAAATGAATGAGTGACACAGAAGACACAAAACCCCACAAAAAACCTTGGGGCTTCCAAGCACAGCCCTGTAGTGACTACTGCTACCTAAAACTTCTAGCACTTCCTCAAATGAGGACATCATCTGAGACCAAGTGTTCAACCTATGAACCATGCAGAGAGTCATTTTTAAACTATAACAGCATTTAAATTCTAGATTACAAACTTGAAATTACTTTACTGTAGGAGGGTCCGTCTTCATTTCTGTGCTTTGATTGGTTAAATAAAAAAGCTGCCTGGGCCATTTGATAGGACAGGACTTAGATAGGCGGGGAAAAGAGAAGAGGATTCTGGGAAGAAGACTGGGTCAGGGCCAGTCACCATGAAGCTCCCGCCGCAGATGGAAGTACCGTAGATCCAACCGGTAAGTCACCCACCTCGTGGTGACATATAGACTTTTATAATGGGTTAGTTATGAGGTGAGGGCTAGCCGGGAAGAGGCTAGAGATAATGGGCAAGGCAGTATTTAAATTAATACAGGTCTCATGTGGTTATTTCGGGCATAAGCAAGCAGGCTGAGCAGGCCAGCAGCTGGGAGCTTGGAAGCTAGGTGCTGGGAACACAACCCACACCTCCTCCCAATTTACAACATTTTACATCATAAGAAAAAATGAATATCAATTCATTAGTGAAACAGGAGAAAGATAGCAACAATCAAAAGCAAAAGTGAACAAGATTAATGTGGAGAAAAAATATCACTGTTACCACTAAATTCACTGAGTATTACATACCAGTCATGAGGACCATTAAAGGATGAGAGGAAGAGATTGCTGGAGACGGAATGAAGGAGGTTGCACAAATTAGACAGCCTTCTACTTCTGAGTGACACCCCAAGCTCTTGATTCTTTCTGAAACTAGGTCTCAATATGTACCTTAATCTGACCTTGAACTCACACTCTTCTTGTCTCAAGATGTTATGATGGTAGGCCTGTGACACTATGTCTGTTTCCCCGCGCCCCCATCCCCATGATTGTTGCAGACTGAGTGATGATCCCCAACCAACTGATATACTAAAGTCCCAGATCTCAACTCCTCAAAATATATTTTGCCACAGTGGTCCAGTTAAAATGAGAGTCATAGGTTATTCCCTCATATAAGGGTATTTTTATACATTAAGATTCCAGAGGTTTGTATATACAGATAATGATGAGGATACAGCAAGATGATAACCATCTTCTAGCCAAGGCCATGCTTCAGAAGAAACCAGAAGTACCTCTGACCTCTGCTCAATGTTAGAATTCAGACATTCAGGCAGACCAGAAGTAATCTTATCTTGTTTTAATAACTCTGTGTGCTCTATCTTTTCATAATTACACTAGCACACTCTCAGCATGATTAGTCCAATTGTTTCTCATATAACCTCATTATCATTATCCCATTTAATAGGCGAAGACATAGATGCAGAGGAAGTAAATGACTTGCTTGATATCACATATCGGCAATTAGAAAAAGTGGTGTTGGCCCATCACAGCCTACCTCTGCTGGACTGTGGTTAACCAAAAGTGATATTATTCAAAAAGAAATGGCTTAGATTAAAAATCGTGAAATATGAACACTCACATTTAATTTATAAAATACTTATTTAATTAGTGTGGGCAAAAGAGATGATACAGCATGTAGATTCAACCAATAATTTTTTTATTTAAAAGTATTTTTAATGATAGTAAATAAAATACACGTATCAAGAGCCCAGTGAGGTGGCACATGCCTAGCACATAGATGGCTGAGGCAGGAGGATTCTGAATTTGAGTCTAGCATGGGATATGTAGCCAGAAGATGTCTCAAAGCATGCCTTTCCCCCAAGAACAAAAGAAACAAGTCTCAGCAATGTGAACACTGACTAGAAATATTCAGAAGAAATAGAGTTTCCTTGCTCTCAGGTGTGGACATAACTATCAGAAGAACAGATAACATTTTGGTTGATTCCCCACACCTTGAGATATCTACTTGATGGAATCTGTAAGATGAAGAACTTGCAATACACATGAGCACACAGGGAGGAAGCAGAGTGAAGAATAAAGTCGAGAGTTCAAAGTGGAATGGGATGAGCTCCCTTGGCACTCAAAGCTTTCTGTTGCTATGGAGGGCCATTCAGCCACCATCAGAACTCGCATTTTTTTTTTTGTAATGGAAGAAAAAAACAAACCAAATCAAAACAAAAAAAATCTACTTCAGTTCATAGATCAAATGAATAATAAACAATCTCAGATTTACATTTCAATCAATTTGTCGTTGAATATTTTTAAGAAGTGATTTCCAATGGCTACACCATTTCTCAATTCTATTTGAGCCTTTTATGTGTCTGCTAAAGTGTCAGTTTGTAATTTCTCTTGTGCCTTTAAACTATGTTTTGTTCTCCCAGTGGTACCATTGTGGTAACACTTATATTATTTCCAGTTTTATTTGGCTCAGAGTCAATACAGATCTTTTGTTCTGCAATTTTATCAGATCTCTTAAATTATCTTTTGTATGTGGAGGTTTGAATAAGGAATTTATGCATGCCTGGAGGAGAGATTTCTACTGCTCTGTAATCCAGAGAGCACACATGGTTGAAAATATTTCACAGGTTTCATTGACAGGGGGCTTTCTTTAAAAAGTCTCTTGACAGAAATAGAACTGGTTACTGGTCTATATAACCATGACCATTTGACGCAGAGACTAACCCAGTTTTTTTTTCACCCATTGTTCCCTGATTTCTCATATACAAGTAACTATGTTGCATTTTAAGCTTAATTCTTGTGTTTGTTGAAAAGATTTTCACATATTTATTTTGTTTTGTCCTATTATGTCCATAAATTTGTTCTCTACCATTTTTCCTTTCTTTGCCAAAATGAATTTATCCTAAACAAAGTTAATAATGTACTGAAATATCCTATAATTATGTAGTAAAAATTACACTTCAGAATTAATGCAAAATTTCATTTATTATTTGGATTCATTTTGTGAGTCATAGAATTTGTCAAAGTAGCATGATCAAATGTTTATGATATCTATTCTGACATGTGAAAAAGTATAATATTCATATTTATATATGTGTTCTGAAAGCTCTTTTTTCAAACTACAAATGAAGATGATACCCAGAAGAGACTAATCTTCTTTGTCATCCACCTGAATATTTTCAATTAACATTAATACACATGCTAGTAGAAGTACATCTGCTCTGAATATATAAAAAGACAGTAGGATGGAAGGAAAAATCTGATTAGTTAAATAAAACTATGAAGAACGTCATTATGTAGGCTAGCTCTCATTAAGGAAATTGTTCTTTACTGAATGAAACACTATAATTAAAACATTAAACATTCTTTAAAAACTTGAGTTTTTCCTTTCAATTAAAAGAAAAATGCCATTAAAGATTTAAATGTATTTTAGTACAATGACGTGGCTTAAGACAGTGTAAACATTTAGAGTTATGTAGTTACATGAAATAAATCTGTCAGTATACTTGATAGCATGTTATACCAACATTTTCCCACTCACTAGAATCACATTCATCAATAAATGAAACAGAAATCATTTCATTATTCTTTCTTTAACTAACTTTCATTTCTTTTTCAGTTTCAAGAATACAACACAGGGCATTGTGCATCCTAGCCAATCTGATAGTGAGGAGTCAAAGATGTTACCTCCCCACCACACACAACAACAATATTCTTCTACATCCCTATGCTGTAGGTCAATCTGTTTTCACAAAAATTATTCACTAGTAAACCCATGTTGTTGTTACTGTTTCTGTTGTCTTAAAAGAATTGAAAATGTCATTTTGGAAAAGCTAACTATGTAAAACTTATTCTCAGATGGTAATTTGAATAGAGATCCAATTATAGATCTTTAAAATTCTGTTTGTTTATAGTGGGGAAACGGAAGAAGAAAAGATAATCAAAAGTATTTATTTGAAAATTTAGAAAATACAATATGATAAAAGATGAAATGGCATGAAATCACTAATGTTTTTATTAAATCTTGAGTAACTGGTATTTGAAAATCTCTTAGAATTTCTATCACTCCACCAACTACTAGAAATTCTATAGAACTGTGTTGTATGTATCTGAGAATATCTTCAATTAAAAGTACTTATGAGCTAAGTATTTTAAGATCATGTTAAGGAATTATTGGCATTTACAACCCACAGTGACAACCCAATTTACTTTTTTGATGGGAAAATAACAACCTGGAAACCTCTGGAAAAATAGGTATGATAACTCGGTGCTGAAGTCATTTCAACATCGATGACTCCAGACTACTGCCTCTAATAGATAAGTAGTAAACCATGCCTAAGATTGCACTTCCCAAACAATAAAAGCAGACCTGACATTTCCACAGTGATGAATCTCAGATGAAATCATATGAAATGTCAAAATAAAGGCAGAAAAAAAATCAATAGTTGTGTAGATGAAGCTGTGTAAGGTCAATAATTTCGTAATGTTTGTGACAGTCCACACATGCTTTTTGTGTGTGATAATATTTTTTAATGTTCAATGACATCAAAGCATCAAAAATTAATTTTTCAGATGGAATTACTTCTTGACACAGATATAATAAAATACATACTTTACCCCTCTTGAGATTGCAGTAAGATATGGTAAATGAGCTGACCCATCAAAGTGAAAAATACATTAGGTTTTCTATGCCTAGGAAAGTATTGCTTGATTCAAAGGAGTATCATTTCTCTTTATTTCCAGTTCTTTACTACACCCCAGAAGATGGATAACAATGGCTACTCTTCTTCATACTTCACATAAACATATGCCCTAAGGTGTCTGTTCAGGTAAAAGTAACATACAGTTTTCCTGGAAAACTCTTTCTCTCTTTGTGTAAAGGAAGAAGAGTGGTAATTTTTCTATAGTTAAGATAGGAACTGAAAAAAATGCCTATTAAATTAGCAAAGCTGTGGTTACAGGAAATGTTAAGAAGATTGGATTGCCTGGGAAGAAAGAAAGCTGAGATACAGTCAAGTAGTAGCAATAATTTAAAATCTACTCTAGAAAATGTGAAAAGAAGTAGGCTCACAGATACACACCAGAAGTTCAGCACTAACCAGAATGGATACTTTAAGAAACACTGGGTATGTGTGAATTAAGATTATAAGATCTTATATATAGTTGGACCTCTGCCTCTAAAATGCAAATCAATTTCAAGCATGCCCAAGGGCTCTAAGACAAAAGGTTCTCAGTGAAATGCAATAACAGTACTTCCAGTTAGTTATGACTTTTCCAATTCCATGAAATATATTCACTCCTAGTTCTTATATTTGGAGATTTATTTATTTATTTTTATTTATTTTTAATGCTGTGTGTGCACATGCATGCACACACATACATATGTATGTATTATTAAACTTGTAGAATAAGAAAAGAGCTTCAGGAGTCCTGCTCTATCATTCTCTGTCTCTTTCTTAGAGGAAGGGTAGCTATCTGATTCTGAGGATTAGTCTGAAAGCATGTTAGTTCTAAGATATATTCCTACGTCTAAGACTCCTCCATACCTAATAACTGAGCCCCTTGGAAGAGGATTATAGATCAGTATTTCATGATCTACTTGTTACATGAGTGTTGTGATCCAACTGCTCTTGACTTCAGATCTATCTCACTATCCACTTACTTTTTGAGTTACCAAACACATAGGGAAGAGCACACATACTGGTTGTTCAGTGTTAAATGTTTAGCTCTGTAAGCATATAAAAGTAACTTTATACAGAATAAACATTATCTATTCATCTATCGATCTGTCTATTAAAATATACATACAATTACTGTGGGAACTCTTTCAGACAATAACCTTTAAGATACAAGTCAACTTTGGGTGTGGTCTCACATACTATAAATACAGACGTAAAGGATACAAGGGCCTCTTGGCTGCTGGATTTGGTTCCAGTTCCCAGTGAAAGTAGACAGCTGCAGATCACTACTCTTTCTGTAAATTTATCCCCAGATAAATAAAACTTTGTTATACTCCATTCTATTGTGGAGCTATTTTTTACAACAAATTGGAGTGCCAACATGGGGCAACTAAATCCACACAAAGCCTGAGAGAGTTTGGGAAGGAATTCTAGACACAAAACAATACAGTTGAGTACAGCTTCTTGGTAGCAGTATAATTTCAGATAGGCTCTACTTTCTACCAGCAAGCAGAGGTGTGGCTCCTCTAAGAGGTTTCCTGTTTCAGCATTGGCAACAAAAAATGCATGGCTTCCAAACATTGTATTTTATTATGATATTATAGTAATATAACTATGAACACCTGTGTAATGCTTGCATAGTTTTATCAAAGCCTATTAAAATTTTGATAAACCAAAAAATGTCATATTTAAGAAAAAGAAAAATCAAAGAATGAATAAGAATGTTATACTGGATAAAAAAGAAAAATAAAATTAGCACAATTTCTCCTCAAATGAAGAGACATCAGAAATAAATGTTCTAGATTAAATCTTGAAAAAAAAAAAAAGAGCAAGCT
>JAQHUG010000427.1:453495-472786 GCA_028555095.1 Dicrostonyx torquatus | reverse complement strand
TCTTTGAATAAAAGCATCAGAGAAACCCAGAAAAGGGGTCCTGGGCCACTATTGCTATAGGCCCTGGTTCTGTTGAATCTCAAATTCAATTTTAATTCTTCAATATCAGTCATTGGTTCATGGGAATATAATTGTATTTTAATTTGAGAGGAAGGGGGAATTAGGATAGAATAGTAATGGTGGGGAGGACAGGGTAATCATTGGAGGGAAGGGAACTAGAGTTGGACCTGATCAAAACACAAATTGCTTGTGTGTATGTAAATCTCAGTCAACAAAAAAGAAAAATAGGACTGTTTGCAACAGTTTCAATTGTACAAGTAAGTTCATATTCTGTACTACAGACCACAGAGTTTTTCAGAAAAGGCAGAACAGATATATGGTTTCTATAATATTATGTAATATGGGATAAGTTGATAGAGTTCAATAATTTTTAAAGGTATGTGAAATACAAAGCAAAAGATAAGGCAGAAAAACAAGATTTTAATTCTCTAAACAATAATAACTCAGGGGGAAGAATACATGCCAGGAGGGTTTGACATGTTACTCAACCTATAGAAAACTGTAACTGCCAACTAAGCACTTCAGGATATCAGGACAGCCATGAACTTTCTTGTATGAATACTAATGGTTCCAGATATTATTGTTATGGAGGATTTGTAAATGAAACTACTCAAAATTAAAGGCTTCTATACAGCAAAGAAAATTATTTGATGGCGAAGTTAAGGCCTAAAAATTTGAGAATTAGATATGCATGTGCAGAAATTTTATATATAGCATCTAAAAAGAAAAAAAGAAACTAAAAATAAAACAAAACAGGGTTGGTAAGATGACCCAGTGGGTAAAGGTGTTCGCTGCACAATCCTGGTGTCCTGAATTCAATCCTTGGAACAGACATAAACATAGGAGAAAACCAGCCCCACTAAATTTTCCTCTGATCTTTACCATGTGTGGTGGTAAGCATGCTTACAGATGTATCATGCTTGTATGTATACATGCACATACTCATATGCACTAATAAATAAAATTAAAAAATAAAAATACTCTCAAATTAAACAATACAATTATAAATTGGCAAATGAAATTAATAGACAGTTTTTAAAAGCAAATGCAGTTTGAAATTATTCTATTTTATGAAAATGAAAATAGTTTCTCCTGTAGGATTTCTGTAGGCAACACTGAATGGATTCAGTAACACAAACAGAGACATAGATATATGTGAATATACATGTCTACATGTGTGACAGCAGTAACTTAAATGAACAGAGTTCATGAATTTGAAGACTGTAGTGGGTGGGGCATAAGTTGAGTTGGAGCAGGTAGAAGGTGAAGTAGAAATGTGAAATACAGTACTAATGTATGAAATTGTCACAATATTAAAAAATTCAACTATAATAAGTAATAGATCACAGTTAAAAATGCATGTATATCTACAGGCATAAGAAAAATATTCAAAATCTTTGTCAATTCGAGTCACTATCATAAAAATACTGGCATAGTTCTAGGAGAAGGGAACTCTTGTACACTGATGGTGTAATTTAAATTATTCATTTACTATGAAAAACCAGTATGTAAGATCTCAAGAAAACTAAAAATTGAGTGTTCATATTACTCATCTTCATAGCATACAATGATAGGACTGTGAATCATTATAGGAGAGATGTACTTGTGAGTCTGTATGTATTGTGGCATTGCTGATAATTGTCAAGTCATAGGATCAGAATAAATGTCCACCAACTGATAAATTGACAAAGAAATTATGGAAATATACACAATGTCCACCAACTGATAAATTGACAAAGAAATTATAGAAATATACACAATGGAATTACTTTTATCTAATAATGAAGAATGTTTTGTGTGGGAAAATGGGTACAACTTGAAGTTATAATGTGAAGCAAAACAAGTCAGACCAATAAAGACAAATGTGGCTCACAGATTTTTATATAGATACATAAAACCATATATATGTTATATGTATACAGATCATGAAAGAAGAAAGAAAAACTATTGAGGTTAGGGAAGGAGTAGAAAGAAAGGAAAAGATATTGAGGGGTAAATATGATCAAAATATGTAATATACTTAAAAGAATTTGTCTCCATAAGATCTACCACCCTGTAAAGCAAACATGCCAATAAAAATAAGAGAAAAATAAAGTAAATTAACATTATTGTCTTTCACATTAAATTACTCATTTCAAAACTGTATAATTTTAAGTTTAACATATCCATCTGTTTAGTGAAAAATAATTTGAATTCCTAGCTGTATAATCTCTCATTGTGCATAATTTTTCTGAAGTGAGACTAGTAGTTTATGGATTTTAAGCTTATTAGTGACTATAAAGTTAATCTACTACATCATTCCTCTTTTATAAATGAGAAGACAAAATTAAGAGAAGTAAATATTATTCTTCAGAATTCATCACTGAATTTAAACTCAGTATTTGCCACTGTCAACACCTGGCCTTAATTTTCTCCACACTATGACCATATCTCAGATCTCTGTCTTGGACACATTTCTTTAATGTTTGCTGAACCTTTCGCCAATCTATGTTCTTGTCCTTGAAGCATTTTAACCATAAGTAACTGTGGTGTTTCTAGTGCGGAGAAACTATAGTGTTATAGAAAAATCCAATGTGATAGTTTATACCCCTATCCTACTTACTATTTTAGTGAGATGACATTCTTTTATGCAGTTCAGGCTAACTTTAATTCTGATCTTCTTTCCTGTTTTTCTAAGATCCAAGATCACAGGCAAGTGTCCTCATACTCAACCACCATTATTTCAATCTTCTAATGTTTTCTTTTCTGTCTGACCCTGGCTACTTTACATATGCTATTGACACTATAGTCAGGGTGGAATTTTGAATATATAAGTGAGTATTTTGAAGGGATAGGGAGTCTAGAGTATTTCCTTCACAGTGTATATCCACAAATGACTTACATCCCATAGAGAATTAAAACCAACCTTTTTGCACAGCCTGATGGCTAGTTTTGTAAGATGTGCTATGTGCTTGCTCATCTAACTCCTGGTGGTTTTGTTTCAGCAGAATTAGCCCTTTTTTTCTTCTGCATTGCTCTACATGGAACTCATGAGTTATTTCATAGCCGGTCTCTCTGTTACATAACATGCTCTAATTTTCTGTACACTATTAATGGATTTATGTGATAAGAACATGTTACATGAAAATATACCTTACATTTCATGGGATTGGAACTTTTGCTGACCCTTACAGGTTTTATTTACCCTTATTATAGGTAAATAATATACCTTGAGATCACTTAAAACTTAGCCTGGTATCTTTCCATATACTCAGCCTTTTTGTTTAAACTACTTTTAAGAGAGCAATGTAACAACTGCCTTTTACTTGTTTTCAAATCCCCGTGTAATCAACTTTTGCAACCTAAAATATGCAAGTATTTACACTTAAACTATTTACTCTGTCATGCGCGCCTGACTCAGAGGAGAGAGAGAGAGAGAGAGAGAGAGAGAGAGAGAGAGAGAGAGAGAGAGAGAGAGAATATGAATGTGTCACGGAAATCATTTGTGCCGAAAACAACCAACAGGGTTAAAGCAGCTTCATACAACAAATATATGCAGGAATGTTGAAGACAACATAGAAAAATAGTTTGCTGATGGTATGTTTGCAGTACTGAATGCCTTGGGTCAGTTGGAGTAAATAAATTCACCCCTTATAGAACTCTATAAAAGATTTGCCATAAGAGAGGGAGAGTTGTTCCTGACTCCCTCCAGCTGCAATACTTGGGAGAGCAGACCCTGCATCTTGTCAGAGAGGTACAATAGAGCCAACCCTGTTAGCTAAGATGTGGGTGAGTCAGCCCGGAAGTCATGAGCCTAGGAGAGCTCCCCCATTTCTCATCTGACGGTGGCCTGGGCGAGGGAGAGATATTTGTAAAGTATTCCTCACTACTTTCAAATGAAATGCTTTCTGTGCTGTTCAACAAATATGAGCAAAATTCTCTTTTACAAGAATACATACATATATAGGCAACGGGGACAGGTATATACAACAGATAAACTACAGTCAAGCCAGCAAACAGAAGCTACAGATAGGTGGAAGATGTGGGAAGAAGTGGGATGTTCAAATTTTGGCTTGGTGTTCGTCAAATTAATCCCGGGGAAGTGATTTGCTTTCTTTCTTTAGTGCAACATCAAACGCATTTGGATGCCTCTGAAGCTATCTTTGATGTGTTTAACTGATGCATTTTGGTGCTCATGTGTGGTCATATGTGAAATGTTTAACGCATTTAATCAACACACATTTAGGCCATTTCAATTTTATTTTTCTTTTTGTTATTCTCAACAGAAAATATTTTATTCCAGATAGCTTTAGCACTGAGGACACTTTTACGTTTGTTTTTTCGGTAAATATTGGTTGGATGAGTGCATATGAGTCTATTCACTCACATATGTTTAATTACTTTATAGCTCAGTTATCAATAAATTATTAATACTATTTTAATAGCAAAAACCGTAATTTAGTAAACTTTCTCCAATATGTGCTCAATTTTACCCTATCAGATCTTAAGCCTTAAACATCTACAAAATGTTAAGTAGTCAATGAATTTTATGTGTTACCAAAGCAAGCACTAATCAATTAATTTTAATAGAGTCTTTGTTGTTCTGCTATATAAAGATGATCTTTTTTCCTGCTTGTATTTTAAAATCTTATTTCAGAAAGAGTTATATTGCAGTCTATCTGAGGATAAATATCTATTTATACATGGTCCTTGCAAATTTTTCTTACTTCCTAAACCTTTGTTTTTTTCTATCCTTCTATTATTTTCTTAAGGCCCCTGCTTGCATGGAGCCCTTAGGTGTGAAAACAACATCATTATCATGTTTGACTATGTGTGTCCATTATGGTGCCTAGTACCTTACCAATAACAGCGATTAAAAATTTTGAGCTGGTGATGTAGATTCTGGTCCTTATGTACCTGTGTGCTGGCACTAACTCAAGCAGTGAGGAATTTATGTGTTTGCTGAGCTTTGGAAGATTCAGAGACTATGTGTTGCTGCATACAACAGTACTTTCTTTATTAAGGTTGGAAACTAGATTAGTTTTCCTCAGTGCATTTTATTGCATCACAACCAGATCCCTGAGCCAGTGTGAGTTGTTAGAAGAAACAGGAAGTTTAATTACAGTATCTTACAGGGGATGGAATTCTGCCTCCTTACAATGAAAACAAGACAAAGCAAAAATGGTCACTAAATGAACAAAAATAATGTAATATTTGCTCTCCAGTTTTCTTTCAAAGTGAATTACATACCTATAATATTATTTTAGTCATGTTTTCTTTAATAGATTAATAATAGCTGTGTTTCATAACATTAATATGAATCAGTGAACCTGTGTAAATTGCATAGAACCCAGATTAAGAGAGTAGGGTTTGCTAAAAGTTGTTCATACATTTTAGGCTTTTGATAACTTTCAATTTCCGTGCATAATCTATAACTATGAAGAGAGCACAAATTTTTAATGAATAATTTAAGTCTGAAGAAGCAAACAGAAAAATAGTAAGTAGAAGACCAACAAAATGTCTTGACATTGTCACTCATAGATATTTTTGTGTCTAATAGTACACTTCTATAATGATTTCATTTAAGAAATGCTTAATTTAAGAGACATTAATCTTCTAAGTATTTTGCTTGCTAATTTATCAGAGGAAATTAAATTTCCACTTAATTCTGTAAATTATGTTTTAATATGTAGGACAATTTGGTGTTAAAATTTAGTACAATGAGTTACCCAGGTTTCCAGCATACATATCTGAGTGCAATAATTAGTGATAAAAGAGGCAATGAGTTTTAAAGAAGGCAGGACAGGTATATGGGCGATTTTGGAAGGTAGAAAGGAAAGGGATAGAGACAATTAAATTTTAATCTCAAATATAAAATAAAATTTAAGAATTACAGTACAACTGTCTCACGGATAAATTAGATTCTGTTTCATTTGGTTATTAAAAGAGAAAATTCACAAACTGAGTAATTGGGTGTTTTCCTCTCATTCCTCAGATGCAGAGTGGTTAAAATTTATGTGTAATTTCTGAACTCAGCCACCCTTAGGCTTATCGCCAAGTGAGCACATCTTAAACCAACTATCATGTATAAGCCTAATTATAAAATAAAATGCATTGGACTTTACATTTGTCCCTTTCTACCTCCAGCAGACACAGAGTTGTACCTACACTGGCATTATATTCGATTACATGTGAATTTCTGTTATTATATTACAGGCTCCCAGGTTGCAGAGGCAAAACCATATTAATTTTGTAACCCTTTCCACCTAGCATATGCCACCAACTGGGTCTGCTGAGCACTGGTAAGTGTGCTGCAAGTATATATTGAATTAAATCGAATGAAATGCCTGAGGACTAATACTAAGAATCAGAGCAATGGAGATTGACTTTCAGGTATAACTAAGTAGTGCAGGTAAAAATGCTGAGTGTGCAAGCCTACATGACTGGAGGGTACGCATATAAAGAGGCTGCCAGATTGAAACCACCACAGGAAAAGGATATTTAATTTATTTATCATTTAATATGTATCAAGTATTCTGTGAAACATCATACGTGTACCATCTTATTCAATCAATCACAGTAAATTTATGAGGCAGAAAGATTCCTTCTTACAATGTACATCAAAAGCCTGAGGCTGTATGATATCAAGTTGGATGGTAAGACCTCACGGATTCTGCACTTTGACTAAGTTGGTTTTGTCAATTAAAACCTCTGTATAGCACATACCCGAGAAGGAGCCTGGAGGGAAAGTAGGAAATGTTTCTCCAAATGAGAAGCGTAAATACATATCAAACTGCCATGATTCTTCTGGTTAAAATAATTCTTAGCCAGGCAAGGCTTCCAGTGGTGGGACTGGGTTCTTATATTCAGTTTAGCTGTTGGCCCAGGAGTTCCCACTGAGATCTCTAAACAACCCAGGCTGATGCTAAGAAACAGGTCACCTTCTGAGTGCTCCGTTGCCGAGGACAACCTCCACTCAGCTTATAGAACATAGAGGTGGAGTTTATGCTGGCATGGAGCCTTCACGCCTATATTCTAGTTTCTTTAGCTCAAGGAGGTACTTGGCAGGCTATGAAAGGGAAACCTGGGCTTCAACACAGTCACAAAACCCCAGACCTACAATCTGTCCTTTCAGCAAGATGTGCTGGGGCAATGGTAGTGCAGAACATTGGGGGAGTTTCCCATTCCAATGAGAGGAAGTCCATGAATGTCACTGCCTGGATGGCCAGTAGGATTTGTGCAGATTAGGAGCAACAATGCTAAGTCAAGTCAGGACGAAACAGATTTCTGTGCACCTCAGACACTCTCACCATCAATGGAGGGAGCTCTGCTCAAGGAAGAAATGCTGAACTCTTAAAAAAATGAGCAGTTCTAAGAATCTACATGATATTTGTTAGTATTTTTTATGTTGGAAGCAGAGCTGCTTTGGTTGTCAGAAATTTCAGTTTCTGAATAAGCTAAATGCTTTTTGACAAAATTTGAAATGCAGAAGTGTCCCCGGGAGAGTTTTATGTTTCATTTTGATCAAAACCTAGCAATGCTGAGTCTCCTCATTGGCAAATATACAAAGACCACAATGAAAGGACCTTTGGTAGAATTAGAAGGAGAGACATGTTGTATATACAACATTTATCCATAGCGACATTCACCTTTCTAAGGAGCTATAACCAGAGTACTATTTTTCATGTTACTCATTTGTAGTGCAAAGTGGCAAGAAATATTCAAAACATTTCCAGATCATCAAAATTCTGTTTGGATAGTGTGATGGTTAGTTTTATGTCAACTTGACAAAAGTTAGAGTCACTGGTGAGAAGTGCATCTCAGTGGAGAAAACACCTCAATAAGATTGTGTTGTGGGTGAGGTTGTAGTACATTTTCCTCATTAGTAATTGATGTGGGAGGTCCAAGCCCATTTTTGGTGAGGACACGCCTGGGCTAGAGGTCCTGGATTAAAATTAAGAAAGTAGGCTGAGCAAGTCATGAGTACCAAGCCAGTAAACAGCACCTCTCCAAGGCCTCCGTATCAGCTCTAGCCTTCAAGTTTTGGCTCTGATTGAGTTCCTGTCCTAACTTCCTTCAGTAATGGACTATGAATGTGGAGGCATAACCCAAATAAACTTCTTCTTTCCCAACATATTTTTGTCATGGTATTCCATCATAGCAACAGTAACCTTAATTAGGACAGAGAGAATGTGTAAAAATATTATAATAGGCTTTTCATTAATCTCAGTTGTATTATCTTCAAAAATGACAGTATTATTTTGGCACAGTTCTTACCTGACCTCCTCTTTGGACTGTATCAACAAAACAATGGATTTTTTGTGATGGCCTCATCCCCACTCCCCAATCCTCTGTGTGTGTGTGTGTGTGTGTGTGTGTGTTCACATTTTTTAACTATTTGTCTGTTGTTGAGCATCTAGGCTGATTCCATATCTTGACTCCTATGAATAAACAGTAATAAATATATGTGCTCTAGTTTCTAAAGATTATGCTGACTTTGATCTCCATGGATGTTAACCCAGAGACGGTTTAACTAGATAAAATGGTTGTGATGTTAAGCTCCTCCATAGTGATCTCCTTGGCAGCAGCACCACCAGCAGTGGATGGTGATTAAGAATTTCTCTTTCCTCATATCCTTAATGAATATATGAAGTCATTTGTTTTCTTTTCTTTGTTTATATTTTATTTTTAATTAGATTGTACGTCCTATGTTCAAATGTCAGACATTTATAATTGTTCTTAACATTTGTATTATAAAATGTATTACATATATAGAAAGGTGCATAAATCAAGGAGGTCTTTCCCTTTTTTGTCATTTGTTTTCTTTATGGTAGCCATACTGACAAGGGTGAGGTGGAATCTCTTGGTGCAGGAAACTTGTCTGTATTCTGTCAATCATGTTTTAAATAAATGCTGATTGGCCAGGTAGGAAGTATAGGCAGGTCAACCAGACAGGAAGTAGAGGCAGGGCGAGGAGAACATCTGGGAAAGAGGAAGCTCCCTTGACATTCCTGTGCAGATCTCCAAGGAGGCAACATGTAGCAGCCCAGCTGAGACAAGGTACTGGCCATGTGGCTGACAATGGGTTAATATAAGTTATGGGAGCTGGTAGGAAGACAGAGCTAATGGGCCAATCAGTGTATAACCTAATGTAGACTCTCTGTGTGACTTTCTTTGGGGCTTGCCGGCTGTGGGGTACCAGGCAGGACAATAACCCCAACAAGCGGACCCTCATGTTACAATCTCTGTACCATTTTAACTTGTATTTTTGCAGACTATGTTTCATAAACACTTTAAGCAAAGGTTCAGAGTATTTTTATATTTATGGTCTTTACTTGTGTGCTAGTGTCATAGAGCAAGAACAAAGTCTGAAAGCACAGATAATATTTCATATTTTTACAAGTTGTCCTTCATAATTTTGCATTCGTGTTCCTCTATGGTTTCCCTTATCATTCTCTGCAAATGAGGTTGGGCAATGTCTTGATGTCAAATAACCATTATCATTGAAAACCTGTCAGTAGTCAGGTCTCATAACATTTTTTATAAAAATAATATAAAATTTATGAAAATAATGTACATTTAAAATGTTATTTCAATTGGAATATGGGTAAATAAAATGTCATGAACCCCTTTTTTAACCTCAGTAGATTCTATAGGAGCCAAGGTTTATGAGTTAATATATAGTCTTCCGTATTGTTTTCTATTAGTTTATAAACATTTATATAAATAATTTGGAAGCATTTAGTCTTATGCTAAACTATTTCAGCTATGGGTTTTTGGATAACACTTAATATATTGTTTTCCAATGTTTCCTTTTACTTCTTAGAGATTTTTTCAATATCATTGATAAAACTTACCATATAAATTTACTACCATTATATAAATTATTATAATTTTACACCTTTTAAAATAATTGTGTTTTATTATTTTTTTGTCTGTAAATGTATGCCGAGTGTGCATGCGTCTACAGAAGACTGAAGATGATGTTGGGTCCCCTGGGACGGGTGTTGTGGGACTAATGAACCATCCAATTTGAGTGCTAGCTAGAAACCAAACTCAAAAACTCTGGAAAAACAGGAAACACTCTGCTTAAATGAGCCATCTCTCCTACCTTACTTTCTCTTATTGAACAGATATTTCAAACATGTAGCAAATACGATGCATACCATATGTATGAAAACATTTTCATGATTTAAGAGATTGCCATATTTCTTCCTATCTTCAACCAAATGAAATGGTAATGGTTATGTTGACATTTTCCTCCCTTTTATGTCTACTGTAAAATGCCATCCCCAGGATAATTTCTGTCCTGCTTATATTGTTAAAATTGTTTTGTGCTTAAACATTAACATGTTCTGGGAAATGTAGTTTATTCTTTACATATTTGCTGAAAGGAGTATTTACCCCACAATATTTCCTCAATTATCCCTGCGGACATGTATAGATGTAGTTTGTTCATTATAAGTGATATTTGTCATTCTATTATATGGAAATGCTGAAATCAGATTTTCTTCTGATCTTTCAAATTTCTTAAACTTAATCTTAATATCTTAAGAGCAGAATTCTAGTTAAAATCCCAGAGACAGATATTGGGGTCCAACATGAAGTTCAGAAGAGCAAAACAGCCAGGCACTCACTTTTAGTTCTACCTCAGTCCAAAATGTCGATAATGCTTCCAGGAATTGTCAGAATGAGACTGTGTCTGAGATCTTTCTCCTCCCATCTTATATTCTTTTTAGTGCTGGGGTTAAAGGTGTGCACCACTACTGTCTGTTTTCTAGGGCAAAAATTAATAATTTTAGCAGCAGTGAGTAGGTGATCTTTTTTCTCAAAAAGTTAAACATTAGCATTATAAATGCTTTGCTTTTATTTTAATTAGAAACAACATATATAGTTGAAAAACGTTTCTAATCATGATTATCTCTATTTTTATTATTAGATTTGTCTACAATAGGTAAATAGGATGACTATACCTTCCCATCTCTGTCCATCAAAGGATATTAGGCTTGATCCTGTGTCTTTCCAGTGCAATACTATTAGGACTTTTATATAGCAAATTTAAAATATAAAGTTTGACAACCATCACACCATTTTGCCCTTTTTCCCATCTTTTTGGGTACCACAGTTTCCAGAATAGCTACAATTCTTCAGTTTGTTTTTATGTAATGAGAAGCCCCAAGCCCTAGAACTAAGACATAATATGAGCAATTAAATGAAAAATAAAACTGTTATCATGAGTCATAGTGGGATTTTGGGGTTCTATGTTATAATTGTGCAACCGAATTAGGATAGAAATCTTACACTTATGGGTAATGCAAATGTGATATTATGATAAGCAAACATACAACAAACTTAAAATTCATTGTATTGTCTCTTCACCCATGCAAGAGAAATAATAGTTTGACTGGAAATTTGACAGCGTATGTTAACTAAAGGTGAAAATTTCAGGAGCATCAAATCAAGCTGGGTTGTTTAAGGTCAACATGCTGAAAAACAGAGAAACTATCTTGTCTCCAATGCCACTGACTGTATATTATACAAAGTGATATAAAAAGATGAAACCAAAGAATTGTGAGGCAATTAGTTTATGTTCTATATCAATAAAAAAAAAGACAGAAAAGCTAAAATCACAGAAACCTTATCAGTTTGGGAAAGAAGAATGATGAACGTAGCAAATCCCCCCAGGATCTGAATCTTATAACTGAAAATGTCACTTGGTTTTCATGTCATTTTATTGAATAGTGTCATAAGTAGCTAAGTATCAAAGACCTAATAGATATGCTGCCATAAATGTTATTTAAATACTTGAAATAATTAATTTTATTGTATATAATAAATTGCCCAAGGAAAAGACAGTGAAGTTAGGGCTCTCCCAACATGTTTGTAAAAATTAAGGAAATCTTGCCATGGTTTGTGAGTTGGTACAGATCATAGTTTAACAGAAAAAGACCTCTCTGCATTCTTTCTAGGAATGTAAGAAGTCTAGACTAGATAGATTCAAAATGTAAAAACAGCTGTGGATCCTAAATTCTGCTGAGGGAAGGTCACAAAAGAGAGCTGCTTAATTATCTAAAACGGTTCATTTTCAAATGTAGATACAGATCTGAACCTAATTTTTAATTGGATCATTTGATATCTTGATATTTAGTTTCTTGAGTTCTTTGCATATTTTAGAGATCTACCCTCTGTCTGATGTTGGTAAAGATTTTTTTTTCACATTCTGTAGGTTGTCGTTTTGTCTTGTTGACTATGTATTTTGCCTTACAGAAGCTTCTCAGTTTCAGGTGGTCCTATTTATTAATTTTTGATCTCAGTGTCTATGCTACTGGTATTATATATTCAGGAAGTGGTCTTCGGTGCCAATACATTTAAAGTTACTTTCCACTTTCTCTCTCTCTCTTTTTTTTTAATAAAGGACAACATTTAATGGGGTGTCTTACAGTTTCAGAGGTTTAGTCTCTTTATCATCATGGTGGGACACAGTGTCATAAAAGCTGACATGGTGCTGGAGAAGGAGCTGAAAGTGGAGAAAGCTACATCTTGATCCCACAGGAAACAGGATGTGGTCTGAACAAGGCGTATCTTGAGCATAAGAGACCTCAAAGCCTGCCCCCACAATGACACACTTCCTCCAAGGCCATACCTACTTCAACATGGCTGTGACTCCTAATAATGCCACTCCCCATGGAGCTTATGGTAGCCAATTACATTCAAGCCACCACTATGCACACAACAGTGGTGTGAATTAAATGGCGCTGTTGACTACAACAAAAAATTAAGAAGTTTTTTTGTTTGTTTGTTTGTTTTACTGAGACGGTGTTTCTCTGGGTAACTATGGCTGTCCTGGAACTAGCTCTTGTAGACAAGGCTAGCTTTGAACTCATAGAGATCCACTTGCCTCTGCCTCCCAAGTGCTGGGATTAAAGGCATGCTCCATCACTGCCCAGCAAGAGTAGTTTTTTTTTTCTTTTTCTTTCTTTTTTTTTATTGTTAAAAGAAAAATTTACATTTACTCCCCTTGTTCCCGACCCTCCCGCTCCTCCACTATCCTCCTCCCTCCCCCTGCTTCCTTAAGAGTAGGCAGGGAACCCTGCCCTGTGGGAAGCCCAAGGCCCTCCCCCCTCCATCTCGGTCTAAGAAGATGGGCATCCATATACAATAAGTTCCCAAATAGCCAATACATGCAGAAGAGATAGGTCCCAGTGCCATTATCATTGGCTTCTCAGTCAGTCCCCATTAGCAGTCACATTCAGAGACTGACCGTGAGGGACTGGCCCACCAACAGAGACAGTGTGCTTGATCTATTGGGAGCTCATCAAATCCAGCTGGACCAGGACTGAATGAGTATATTACCTAACCGGACTCTCTGAACTTATTGTACTTACAAGAAATGAGAGAGGACAAAGTATGACAAATCAGGCTAAACTATAAAGTCACATTCTATTGGAGCATTTAAAATAATTTTGTTGTCCAGGTCATGAATCACTTTTTTGAACAATCCATCAACTAAAGGTCACTTCCATAATAAAAATGTAAATAATCTTGATTCTTTAAAACTATAACAATTTTGTTGTGCTAAAGCAATGGCCACAAGTGCAATTGGAAGGTAGATTGATGAGGTTATTATTCAAAACAATCCTGCAGAGATAATGAAATGGAATGAAGCTGTAAGTACATCTCAAAGGTTTAGAAATAGTATTTTATTTAGACCATGATAGTTTTGGAATGTGATTACCAAAGCAAATACATTCAAAGCTCCAGATAAATATCCATGTACCTAAAACAATATTTAATGTCAGTAGAGAAAAAAAGGCATCTATATGGTCATATTTAATTCCCTCATTGGTTTTCATCTTCTTAAAACTGTGTATCAGCAATTCTGCCATGTATGATACCAAATATGATGAAGAACCATAGAAGAGCTATTTTTTAACTATGTTTTATTTCTGGAATAGTTATAAAGATGGACAATGAAAAGAAACAGCATAGTTTCTTTGCCTGTCTTTTTGCTTGGTAAATAACAAATGTCTCTGTGTCATGAGTCTTTTGTGTATCAACAAGTGTACAGAACTGCCTATGGAGTATAAAATAGAGAAGAGATCCTTACAACTTTTGTATATTTCACATGCTCATACCTGCATTAGATCACAATTTACATGGTTAAGTCAATGCTTCACTTGCAGGTTTCAAAGTGATCTGTCTGTAAATGTCATGCTATTCCAGAACCTATAAAATGTTACCATACTCTCTCAACAGTAAACTCTAAAGACCATCAGCTATCAAAAAGCAGATTTCAAAGCTGCAGAGTCATATATATATATATATTACAAAAATTACAAAATAACAATTATTTGTAGAAGAAAAAGGAGAAATAATTGTGGTGGGGAAGAAATAAGAGAAAACTATTTAAAAACTGGAGATAATACTGCTAGCAATTCCTCTGGGTATGTGTTCTTGCTTGAAGAAAATAAAGCAGAAGAGAAGCATCTGATGTTTTGTATGTCCTGGCTAGGCTACTCCATCTTTCATACACTGAGCTTCAATACAAGTAATTTTTCTCTCAATGTGACAGGAAAATTTGAAAAAAATTTACATCTCACACCATCATCAACGTTAAAATGGTTACTAAGTGGCCATCATGTAGAAGCAGACAGCCTCACCCCAACCTCAGACACAATTTAAGATGCTATAAGAAACTGTATTGTCCACTGTAGAATTTTAGCTTCTTGTCAAAGTCAGGTGTTTATAGGTGTGTGGATTAATATCAGGGTCTTTGATTTGATTCCATTAGTTGTTCACCTGTCTGTTTATATGCCAATACCAAGCAGCTTTCATTACTAGAACTGCATAGTAGAGCTTAAAATCAGGGATGGTGATGCCTCCATGGTGCTGGCATAACTGGATGTCATAGAAGAATGCAAATAAATCCATATCTATCTCCATGTACAAAACTTAAGTCCAAAGACTTCAACATGAATCCAGACACACTGAACCTCATAATAGAGAAAGTGGAAAGTCACCTTGAATGCATGGACACAAGAGATTACTTCCTAAATATAACACCATAGCACAGACACTGAGAGCAACAATTAATCACTGGAATCTCCTGAAGCTTAGAAGCTTCAGTAAGGTAAGGACACAGTCAATAAGGCAAAATGGCAGCCTACAGAATGGGAAAAGATCTTCACCAACCCCACATCAGATAGAGGACTGATCTCCAAAATATATGAAGAACTCAAGAAATTAGACATCAAATTACTAAACAATCCCATTAAAAGTGGGGTATATAGATCTAAATAGAGAATTCTCAGCAGAAAAATCACAAATGCCTGAAAGACACTTAAGGAATTTTCAACATTCTAGCCATCAGGGAAATGCAAATCAAAATGCAAAACTCTGAGATACCATCTTACACTAGTCATAATGGCTAAGATCAAAAACACTAAGGACACCTTATACTGGAAAGGATGTGGAGTAAGAGGAAGACTCCTCCATTGCTGGTGGTAGTGTAAACTTTTACAGCCATTTTGGAAATCAGTATAGCAGTTTCTCAGAACATTGGGAATCAATCTACCTCAAGACCTAGCAATACCACCTTTGAGCATATACCCAAATGATGCACACTCATACTGCAAGGAGTTTTGCTCAACCATATTCACAGAAGCATTATTTGTAATAGCCAGAACCTGGAAGCAACGTAAATGCCCTTCAATTGAAGAATGAATAAATAAAATGTGGCACATACTCAATGAAGTACTACTCGGTGATTAAAAAAAATGACATCTTGAAATTTGGATTAAAATGTATGGAAGTAGGAAAAAAAACATTCTGAGCAAGTTAACCCAGACCCAGAAAGACAAATATGGTATATTTTTATTCATGACTGCTTATTAGATGTAAAGAAAAGGATAACTACCCTTTAGTCAATGAAACAAGAAAAGCTAGGTAACAGGGAAAACCCTAAAAGAGACATACATGGATCCCCTTGGAAAGGGGAAACAGACAAGATCTCTCGAGAAAATTGGGAGCATGAGGGGGAGGAGAAGGGAAGGTGGAAGGGGAGGAGGAGAGGAGTTGGGGAGGGAAGAGGAGAACATGAGGGAATGGGATGCCTGAGATGAGGGAAGGGTAGAGAAGAGAGCAAGGAAAGAGGTATCTTGATTGTGGGATCCATTATGGGGCTAGTGTGAAGCCTGGCACCAGGGAATTTTCTAGGAATCTGCAAGAATGGCCACAGCAAAGACCCTAGGCAATTGAGAAGAGGGTTTCTGAACTGTCCTTCTTCTGTAATTAGATTGATGACTACCTTAATTGCCATCATAGAACCTTCATCCAGCAACTGATGGAAGCAGATGTAGAGATCCACAGCTAAACACTGTGCTCAGGTTTTGGAGAAAAGTCCAAGAGAGGCAGGAACAATGATATGAGCAAAGGGTTCAAGATCATCATGGTGATACAGAAGCAGCTGACCTGAGCTAATAGGAATTCAGTGGCTCTTATGTGATAGTGGTGAATTCTGCATAGAACCAAACTACGTCCCCTGAATGTGACAGTTGTGTGGCTTGGGCAGTCTGTGTGGCCAAGGGAAGTGAGGCCAGCATTTATTCCTAGTGTTTTAACTGGCAATTTGGAGACCATTCTTTTTGGAGGGATACCTTGCTCAGCTTCAATATAGGGGGAGGGCCGTGGTCCTGCCTGAAAGTGATGTGTCAAACTTTGCTGACTAACCATGGGAAACCTTACCCTCTCTGAGGGGTGAGTGGTAGGGTGGGGAGAGGTGGGGTGAGCAGGAGGAGGGAAGGATGTGGAAATTGGGATAGGTATGTAAATGAGAAAAGATCATTTTAAAAATGGTATTTTTTTTAAAAAAGAAACTGTATTGTCTTTAGAAAGTGTTAGACTATCTTCAACTTGGCACATAAATGTTGCTGCATATAAATGTAAGATGCTCCTTTGGATAGGAAGAGAAAAAGATTTAAAACCCCAACACAAAATAGCTGGCATCCAATGGAAATCTCATAGAAATTCTCAAAAAGGACAGGCTTTTGGTAAGTAAAGTGGTCGCTCCCTGTAAACTGAGAGCAGGGTACCATTGCAGAGGACAACATCTGTACAAATCATTGAACATGGAGAGGTTCTACTGGTGCCTATATAAAACATTTACCCACAGGTTTTAGTGTCTTTGATGCAGGAAGGTCCTCTGTAGGCTACCTAAAGAGAAGTGTAATCACCAACCCAGACACAATACCCTTGTTCTGTCCTACCTACAAAATATGTTAGGGCAATGGTGGCACAAAGTTTGTGACCAATGTCTGATTTGACTGAAGGTCCATTCTACAACATGGATCCCATACCTAAAGAACCAGAGATTGGACAACTGAGGGACCTAGAATTAAATCTAACAATACTGGTCTTAAAGAAAATAAGAAAAAATTACCCCTAATGATATTTTACTATACTCCTAGATCAGTGCCTTATGCAGACATCTTCAGAGAAGTTTCCTCTTGCAGGAGGTGGGAACAAATGCAGAGAACCACAGCCATACATTACACAGAAAAAGAGAGACCTTAGAGCTTACAGCTCCAAATGAGATACTCTATCATGAGATACTCTATCAAATCCCCCTCCCTCCAAAAACTAAGAAAAGCTCATATGAATTCACAGAGACCGAAGGAGCAAGCACAGTGCCTATGTGTATCTTCACTAGGTCCTCTGCTTATATGTATACTATGACTTTCATGTTACTACTTTTGTAGGATCCTGAATGTGTGAATTTGTGGGTCTTTGACCCTTATGCCTTCTCTTGGGGCTCTTTTCTTTCTATTCATTTGCCTTGTCCAGCTTCACTGTGATGGCTTTTATTTTACCGCATTAAATATTATTCTGTTAAAAATAGTTATTGTGCTAGATCTATTGGGAGCTCATCAAATCCAGCTGGACCGAGACGGAATGAGCAAATGACCTAACTGGATTCTATGAATGTGACTGCCAGAGGGGACTGACTGAGAGACCAACGATGATGGCACTGGGACCTATCTCTTCTGCATGTATTGGCTATTTGGGAACATATTCTATATGAATGCACATCTTCTTAGACTGAGATGGAGGGGGGGAGGGCCTTGGGCTCCCCATAGGACAGGGTAACCTGCACCATCTTAAGGAAGCAGGGGGAGGGCGGTGGGGTAGTGGGGGAGCGGGAGGGCCGGGAACAAAGGGAGTAAATGTAAATTTTGCTTTTAACAAAAATAAATGAATAAATTAAAAAAATAGTTATTGTGTGAAAAAATGGAATGTCTGACTTATTTATTTTAGGAACTAAGTTACAGTAAATTACTATACTAAATCCATCTATGGAGTAATATTATAACTTTTATTATTTAGATGTTAGTGATTCTGAAATTAAGAATAAAGATAAACCATGAAACTTTAATTTGTAGAGTCTTATAATAGAGAATTAAATTTTAGAGAATTAAATACATGCTATGGACCTAATAATGGAAGTGGCAAATTATCTCTTCCTTTAGACAACATCAAAAGATGACAGTTTCTAAAACCTGTAGTTGGAGACTGTTCTTTCATTTCCTGTCCTCCCAGACCTGAATAATCACACAGAAACTATACTAAATACAACATATTTTGCCTATTAGCTCAGGCTTCTTATTGGATAACTCTTATATCTTAAAATAATACATTTCTATTATTTTGTGTATCTCCATGAGGCTGTGGCTTACTGGGTAAGGTTATAGCGACCTTCTTCTTTGGCAGCTACATGGAGTCTCTCTGACTCTACCTACTCTCTCTGTCTCTCTCTGTCTCTCTGTCTCTCTCTCTCTCTCTCTCTCTCTCTCTCTCTGCTGATTTCCTGCCAGGCTTTAATCTGCTAAGCCATTGTATGAAATACTTCATTATAAGCTAATGGTAACAAAACATTCACAGCATTCAGAGGGTAACTGCACATCAAAAACATATTGTCTGTTAGAATGAATTATTAAGAAACAGCACTGTTGACTTAAAAAGATTATATGTATATATTAATAAAATTGAATAAACTAGGTATATTCATGCATAATATCTTAATGAATACCATTAAATTTTAAAGTCTGATACTGTATGCAATGGAAGAATGAAAGTATCTTTAACAAATGGTGTTGGCTTAACTGGATGTCAACCTGTAGGAGAATGAAAATAGACCCTTATCTATCACCATGCACAAAACTCAAGTCCAAATGGATTAAAGACCTCAATATAAATC
>JAQHUG010000427.1:436811-451857 GCA_028555095.1 Dicrostonyx torquatus | reverse complement strand
GGTCTTGGGCTTTCCACAGGGCAGGGTATCCTGCCCCATTAAGAAAGCAGGGGGAGGGTGGTGGGGTAAGGGGGAGTGGGGGGGCCTGGGACAAGGGGAGTAAATGTAAATTTTTCTTTTAAATTTAATTAAAAAAATGAAAAAAAAGAAAAAAGAAAAATGCATGACTATTTCTTTTTCCATGAGATGGGGCATTTTTATGAAATAAAAAACAATAAGGTGATCACTTATGATATATCATACCTTAAAGCACAGATATTTCTTAGTTGTTAGCATTCAAATAAAATAGACCTTCACAAACAGTAGCATTTAAGTCAATATTCTATTTCATTAGATATAATTTAAAGCAAAAATTTCAAAATTAATATTGAATATTCTTCAATATATATACATTAGAGTTTTAAAAGACAAAATAATCACATATGGACATCTGATCATAACATTTTAGAATTTAAAGAAGCAACAAACACAGAGGCTCCGCTAAGAGGAGTTCAGCTAGGGGTTTGTAGAAATCTGAGATGAATGCAAATGAATTTGTACATGATCAAGCATTCCATTGTAAGATATTTAAGGACATCTTCAGTAATATACAGAAATATAAGAGAAAAGAATTTCTTTTTTCTTCCATCTGAGTTTTATGTCTTTGAGTTCCACCAAAACCATAAAACATTGTACCTTAACACAAATAATCAGAATAAACACTGTCTAGTGTAACAACTTTTTCACAGTGATGAATGACATTTTTGTATGTAGGATCAAGGCCTGGGACCCTTGATCATCAGTGTGTCAGTTCTGAGGTAAGGGAACCTGTATGCATTGGAGCTTTTTTGAGAAGTAATTATGCTATTGGGACTTTGTTTCTGTAGGAGATTTAGGTAGCAATAACTGTATGTATCTTGGATACTTTACATGAGAAGGTTATAAAAGATGAAACCTGAGCACTCTCTGCTTGATGTGTTCCTGTCTAACCATGTGATAGTTGTCTCTTACATGAGTTCCTGGAATGACAACATCTGACAAGGGAAAACAGCAAAACTAACCACAAAGCAAGTAGATATTAAGTCATGCTCTAAAAACTGCAAAATTGTGAATTATATAAATATTTATCTTATTAAGATATCTTTTAAAGATATTTTATTATAGCAACAAAAAATCACTAATACAGATGGTGCTGCTTACATGATCTTTCACACAAACAATGCATTAGCATTAGGAGATTGCATTAGTCCTTACTAAAATCCGCTAACCTAAAGTAAGAAGAATTATATACTTATTTTTGGTACATTATGTATGTTAGAATCTCTTTGTCCATAAATATAAACAAGAGTTCCTTTTTTTATTTTTCCTAAATGTATTTATGAAGAGTTTTGGTGGACTTACTATGCTTCAAAAATGTTCTTTCATTTTGGCTAGACATTAATAATAATATTTTTTTCAACTTAGGACCTGGAATGAAGCAGAGCAGCAGTCGATTGGCAGCACAACAAAGATACAAAAGGTTATTTATGATCGTTTGCTCTGACTTGTAGGACATTGCTATGGAAGAACGGCATGGTTCATTCTGACCAGTCCAGAGTCCTGGAGTTACACAATCAGCAGCCCAAACAATTGTATCTGGCGGCTCAGGCACTTGACTCTTTCAACTCAAGATGCTTCTAAAAAAATCCATTAAAAACTATGGTTTGAAAATATCAGTCAAGTATGAACAACCATGAAATTTGTTAATCAAATTGAAATACTGTTTTAATTGATATTCTAATTTGTATTAAAATCCAATTTTAGATAGTATCTATTCAGAATACAAGAGTATAAGCACAGCCTCTCATAAACCCCACCATTGACACCAATGTCCCACGTTTGTCACTTTGCTAGAGCGCTGCAAGGGCGATTCTAACTACTCTAGATGATGCATAGATGGTTCACTAGGTATCATGCATTCCTCGAATATAAAGGCATTTTAGGTACAATGAATTATTTAGACAGTGAGACTATTCAGAACTAATAACCATTTCTAATACCTTTCATAACAGCCCTTAAATATCTGCACTCGATAACAGCAGATGGTATTATTAAATGCTTGTTCCATTGCATTTAAAATTTCCCTTGGGAGAGCAATTGTTTCCTACAATAAAACAATCACCCAAATTCAACATTAAAGAACCATAGAGGTCTCTTAGAAGGCAAAATCTTCCCAAATGGTAGAGATCATTTTTCATGCTTTAAAACAGTGTCAGGACATAGTGTTACATGTCTTTTAAAACTGTAAACAGATATATCTCTCTTATTAGACTATGTTGCCAGTATATTTTCAGACAAGATACAGTGAAAATTGTATTATTTTAAAATATATATTTGAAGATATGCCCAAAGCTATTTCTGTATTGATCTACTGCATATGCTCTTTTGCCTCCTTTCTAGATAATTTGTCCCACACAGTGGAGTCTATTGATGCCAATAAAATCTTTGTCCCCTCCTGTGAAAAGTCACTCTTAATACTCATACTGAGCTCAGGCAGGAACAGTCACTATAGCCTTTATCACTTTAGTCCAGAACCCCGACTCCTCTCTGGTCATTTCCAAGTCATCATTTTTCATTCCGGTTTAAAGCTGGAGCCTGATATTGCACACAAACTTGCTCTGATTTGTCTTGCCTTCTAATCCTCACGTTGGGAGCAGAAAACCAATGACTGCCAATTGGTTTCTTATTGAATTGTATGTGTCATGGCAACACATATGGACACACACACATACATACAACACAAAATAAAAGAAAAAATGAATATATAGAGACTTTTTTGAGAAAGACACTTATTTATAATCATGTGTTACATGGAAAAACCACTATTATACTCCTTCCATTGATTTTTAACACGTGTCTCCAAAACCTTGAGTAACTTACAGAATACTTGGTACACCATACTGAAAAGTAACTGGAATTCAATTTAAGCTTTTCTACAATACTGCTAGAGGAATTTCATTTAGTACCAGAAATGTACAGCTTTATTGGATGCTTTATTCCCTCATATATTTGCATTCTTGGCATTTAAAACAAGTCTTAAATTAACTCATTCCAGTATTAAGATACATGGGAAAAGAAGACTTCTAATTTTCCTTAACCATTAAATAAACTAATAAAGAAACCTCAGAGTGTGGAAAACACAGAGAGAAGAGCAAAGCAGGACAACAGCATTTTATTTACATCCTTCATGAACTTACCAGCTTGGGACAATATTGAATTTTGAGTTTATGGTGGTATAAAAAGAAAACACATTCAGCAGAATCTTTACTAAGAATTTTGATTTTTTTTTCTTTTTTTTCTGAGAAGGAAATGCTGGGCAACACAACTAAGGCAGGAACCTGCTCAGTCACTAGGTTAGTTTACAAATACTTTCAGGGACCATTAACACTGATCATAACTGGTTATTTGGAATTTATGATGTGACTAGGGAAGTTGTTCTCATTGTTGGGGGAGTTTATACATGATGATGAAATACTGTACTGCACAAATATCTAAATATCAGTTATATGTAAACATTGTGAAATATAAATTCTCTTACTAGCTATCAATTCTTCTCAACAATTATAAGTTAATTCTTTAGAATAATTATGTTATGCCCCTCTCTAAATTTTCTTATTGAAATTTTTTCTTTTCTTTTCTTTTCTTTTTTTTTTTTTTTTAGACAGGGTTTCTCTGTAGCTTTGGAGCTTGTCCTGGAACTAGCTCTTGTAGACCAGGCTGGCCTCGAACTCACAAAGATCCACCTGCATCTACCTCTCTAGTGCTGTGATTAAAGCCATGTGCCACCACCACCTGGCTCTCTTAATTTTTAAGTGAAATATTCATCAAGTAACAATTATGTTGTATTGTTGGGTTCTATCTTAGTTATGTAATTAAATGTGCATTTTATAATCTTTTCTAAGGTGATCCATGTTGAAAGACAAATCTTTTCAAAAATGTCTCTTTTCTATTACTTCAATAATAACTGAAAAACTACAAGGTTGGTTCATAACTAGGAGTAATTTCATTATAGTGAAGAAAATAGAAGAGATAAAGCATTTTAGGTCAAACAATAAAATCCTAGCTTGCAAATTCAGACTCATCTCTAATCATTTCTGTGATGTCTATTAAATACTTGAAAAAGAAGCTGTGATACATGCAAGCTCCATGCTGATTCTGCTCTCAGCAGTATTTATATATGTTGACTATAGGGACCAATGTATATACATGATGACTTTGATCACAGCTGAGTAGGAAGACTCTATCTATAAAGTATATGAAACACTTTTCATTTTTTCTTTTGTATCAAAGTTTACAATAGTTTTAAAACTTTACTCTTTATATGCCAGGAGAATCTTATCCTGAGATTTGTAAGACACAGGATTGATAGATCAAGATGACTGTCTAACAGCTTGGCAGCATCATGAAATACAAGGCAGATGAGGTAATAATAGAAGATAGTTCATAAGACACTGTTGTGTGGCAGATTTTTCTTAGATACAATTTCCATCATGGATAGCATGTAAAATCATACTTTCTTGTAAACTCAGGAAGTAAAACACTCAAAGATTTCAGGAGGGCCTGAATCTGAACAGATTATCAAGGCCTTATCACCAAGTATATATAAACTTTAAAGACTACTGCAAGATACTCTCAGTCAATCTGAGCTGCCTAGAAAGGGCTCAAAATACCTGTGCTACCTGGAGGGGCTCTACCCATGTGAGCTGCTTGAAAGAGACAATCTCAAACCTTTTGTGCAGCCTGCATGTTGTCCAGAACGCTCTAGTTTTTTTAACTTAATATTTAACTCTGAGACAATATAAAGCTTTAAGGTTTTTAGTCTAATATTTGACACATAGTAAAACATGCATTATACCAATTAATAAAAAGGTATTAAACATAATTAAATAATATTGGTGTGTTATATATTTACTGGAAATATAATAGTTACACATTATAGATTACTATATATATGAATTATAATAATTTTAATAAGGATAACATGTTACACTGATTATATTTATTAAAATGGAAATATAAGCACTATTTTAGTTTGAACTTTTTCCTGTCAAGTTAATTTGATAGTCTATATTCATGATCTAGGAGATTTATTACTTCTCAGGAGACATAAGATTTCCTGTATGTTCCAAGATATGATTATAATCTTCTTCTAGTTTTTAAATGGGGACACAAAGGTCTTAACAGTTTTAAACTTAGACCTGCACATCTATGTGAAGTGTAATCTGATGCTAAAGTAGCTAGGACTGACAGAAAAAAATATAATTTCAATTGACTATATGATGATATTAATAGAAGACATTTTGTTTTAATTTTTGAGGCCTTGGGTATTCTGTATCTCCTTTTAGTCTCTCACTCATGCTAATTTTGTAGAAAATTACTACCCATAAGTCTCTGTAAGGTTTTAGATTCTTTGTCAAAAATTAGATTTTCATAGGTGTGTGGATTAATATCAGGGTCTTCAATTTGATTCTATTGATTCACCTGTCTGTTTGTATGCCTATACTAAGCTTTATTCATTACTGTAGCTGTATACAGAGCTTGACGTCAGGGATAGTGATGCCTCCAGAAGTTCCTTTATTTATGGGACTGCTTTGGTTATTCTGGGTGTTTTGTTTTTTCCATATGAAGTTGAGGATTATTCTGTTGAGGTTTGTGAAGAATTGTGCTGGGATTTTGATGGCAATTGATTTGAATCTGTAGATTTCTTTTAGTAGGATTTATACTTTTACTATGTGCATTCTATCTATCTAAGAGCATAGGAGATCTTTCAGTTTTCTGTTATCTCCTCAATTTCTTTCTTCAAATACTTAACACACTTGTCATACAGGTCCATGTTACTTCCAAGATATTTTATGTCATTTGTGGTTACTCTAAATGATGAAGTTTCTCTTATTTCTTTCTTAGCCCTTTTATCATTTGTATATAGGAGAGCTACTAATTTTGGGGGGTTGATCTTATATCTGTTTTTTTAAGATTTATTTATTTATGTATACTGGTGTTTTGCTTATATATACTCTATCTGAGGTTGTTATAGACAGGTGTGAGCTGCTATATGGGTGCTGGGAATTGAACCCAGATCCTCTAAAACACTAAGCCACCTCTCCAGCAAGTTTTGATCTTATATCTCACCATGTTTTTGAAGGTAGTTATCAGTTGTAGGAGTTCTCTCACAGAATTTTTGGGGTCACTTGTGTACTATCATATCATCTATAAATAACAAAGTTTGAATTCTTCCTTTCTAATTTGATCTCCTTTTGTTGTCTATTGCTCTAGCTAGAACTCCAAGTACTATATTAAAAAAGAAAGCTTCTTCAAGAAATTGTGCTGGCAAAATTCTATGTCAACATGTATAATAATGCAAATAGATCCATATCTATTTCCATGCATGAAATTTAAGTCAAATGGATCAAAGACTTTAATATAAATCTAGACACACTGAAACACATTGAAGAGAATGTAGGAGGTAACATTGAATGCAGGGGCACAGAAGACCACTTACTAATACAACACCAGTAACACAGACACTGAGAACAACAGTTATTAAATGTAACCTCCTAAAACTTTGAAGCTTCTGTAAGGCAAAGAACACAGTCACTAAAACAAAATGGAAGCCTACAGAATGAGAAAAGATTTTCACTAACCCCACATCAGACAGAAGATTGGTCTTCAAAATTTATAAAGAATTCAAGAAACTAGCTATCAAAATACCAAACAATTCAATCAAAAATGGGTACAGATACAAACAGAGAATTGCTAACAGAAGAATTGGAAATGGCTGAAAGACACTTAAAGAATTGTTCAACATCTTTATGCATCAAGGAAATGCAAATCCAAATGATTCTGAGATATGATCTTACACTAGTCAGAATGGCTATGATCAAAGACATCAATGATAGCTTATGCTGGAGAAGATGTAGAGTAAGGGTAACATTCCTCTATTGCTAGTGGGAGTGTAAAATTTTACAGCCACTTTGAAAATTAGTGTGGCAGTTTTTTCAGAAAATTGGGAATAAATCTACCTTAAGACTCAGCAATATCACTCTTGAGCATACACCCAAAGGATGCACAACCATACCACAAGAATATTTGCTCAATTTTGTTCATAACAACATTACTTGTAATATCCAGAACTTGGAAACAATCTAGGTGCCCCTCAACTGAAGAATGGTTAAACAAAACGTGCTACATTTACCCAATGGAGTACTACTTAGCAGTAAAAAAAGACAACTTGAAATTTGCATTCAAATGAATGCAACTGGAAAAATTTATCCTGAGTGAGGTTAAATTGAGCCAGATAGAAAAACATGGTATGTACTCACTCATAAGTGTATATTAAATATAAAGCAAAGAATAACCATTCTTTAATTCTTGATCCCTGGGAAACTGAGTAATAAGGAGAATTCTAAGAGAGATATACATGGATTCCCCCTGGGAAGGGGAAACAGACAAGATCTAGAAAAATTGGAAGTGGTGGGGAGGGAGGTTAGAAGGGGAAGAGGAGGGAAAAAGGACAGGAGAAAGAGAACATGAAGGAATAGGATCCTCAAGGGGCGAGTAGAGAGAGGGAAAGAAATGAAAAAGATATCTTGATTGAGAGAGTCATTAAATGGCTAATAAGAAACATGGCAATAGGGAAATTTCCAGGAATCTACAAGCATTACCCCACCTAAGACTCTAAACAACAGTGGAGACGATGCTTAAACTGACCTTCACCTTTAGTTAGATTGATGGTGACCTTAATTTTCATCATAGAGCCATCATCCAGCAACTGATGGAAGCTAAGCATTGGGCCCAGCTTCTGGGGCCAGTTTAGGAGTGATGATATGAGCAGAGGGATCAAGACCATGATGGTGATGATACCCACAGATATGGCTGACAATAGCTAATGAGAGCTCACTGACTCTCAACTCATAGCAAGGGGACCTGCATGGAACCAAGCTAGGCTCACTGAATGTGGGAACAGTTATGAGGCTTGGGAGCTCTGTGGGACTACTGGAAGTGGGATAAAGATTTATCCCTAGGGCTTGATCTCTCATCTTGGAACATTCTCTTTGGAGGGATATGGAGCTCATCCTAGATATGAGAGGGAGGGCCTTGGTCCTGCCTTGAAGTGATGTGTCAAGTTTTGTTGTCCCCACATGTGTGGTCTTGCCCTTTATGAGGAGAGGATGGGGATGGGGTGGGAGCAATGATGGCTGTGTGCAATGAGAAAAGTTTGTATCAAAAAATGAATAAAACTCATCAACTCCAAAAAAGAAAATAATGGAATATTGTATATTCCCTCAATGTTATTATTATCTTGTTACAAATTAGAGGAATATATTTCACATTTATAATGCAAGTGAGTGTCCTGTAACATAAAGATAGAAGAATCTACAAGGAGAAATGATAAAGAAATTATAATGAAAAGTAGAAGCCAACAGAAAAGACTGATTTTCAGTAGGTGGAAATTTAGAAACATGGTATTCTGGAAAATAGTAAGGCCTGTTAAAGGATTCAATTCAGTGTGAGGAAATAGTTCAAAATAAGACAAGGGAATTCAACTGAATTCCAGATCCAAGTGTGTGGCTCTTGTCTATCTATATTTGGGCTGCCATATTGTCAAAGTCCAGGCAAAATATGGTATATGTACTATTATTAATGAATGAATTGTTGAATTGTTTTAAATTTGTATTTTGATCAGTGAACAGTGGGAAGGCATGAGATGCCATTTAAAACTAAAGAGAACTACTGACAGCATAGTGTACCCAATGAAACAGGTTTGAAATTAGAACAGCATAAGGGAAACTCAAACTTTTCTGTGGCTGGGTGAAGCCTTCAACGAAGCTCAGTTATGCTCACTCAAGTGTGCTTACTCTCCTGCTAAAGGATTAAGGATGCTGAAAGGAAAGGGAGTATGGTGACCAGTTTTGTGTCAACTTGACACAAGTTAGAGTCATCTGAAAAGAGAGAACCTCAATTGAGAAAATATCTCCAAAACATCCAGTTATAGAGCATCTCTTAATTAGTAACTGAGTGGGGAGGGACCAGTCACTGTGTGTTCTTCTGTGTGTAAGGAACCATTCTGTAGTCCTGGATTCTATATAAAAACAGAATGAACAAACAATGAAGAGCAAGTCAGTAAGCAGCACTCCTTCATGGCTTCTGCATCAGTTCTTGCCTTCAGGTTTCTGCCCTGTTTCAGTTCTTGTCCTGGCTTCCTTCATTGATGAACAATGGTGAGAAACTGTAAACAACCAAATGAATCTCGTCTTCCTCAACTTGCTTTTGGTTACCATGTTTTATCACAGCAATAGTATCCATTACTAAGACAGGAAGAAGGAGCAGGAGAGAGAAGAGGAAGAAAAGAAAGACAAGGAATAAGAGGAAAACAGGAGGAGGAAAAGGATGAAGAAAAGGATAAATAGGAAGATGAAGAGACAACACTGCTCTAGGATTAGTGGCAACAGAGTTTGTTACTTATGTAGTACAGAAGTGTTTGTACTTTGTAAGATTTGTCACTTGTATTTTAATAAAGCACTGATTGGCCAGTAGCCAGTCAGGAAGTATATGTGGAGCAACCAGGCAGGAAGTAGGGGTGGAGTGACAAGAACAGGAGAACTCTGGGAAGAGGAAAGCTCTGTCTGCCGTCATTACCCAGACCCAGAAGAAGCAAGATTAGAACGCCTCGCCGATAAAGGTGCCAAGCCACATGGCTAACATAGACAAGAATAATGGGCTAATTTAAGATGTAAGAATTAATTAATAAAAAGCTTAAGATAATAGGCCAACCAGTTTATAATTAATGTAGACCTCTGTGTGTTTATTTGAGACTGAATTGTTGTAGGACCAGCAGGACAGAAACTTCTGTCAACACAGGTAGAATGAGAGTTAGGATTCATATTGATTTGCCAAATCCCAATTTCTGACATTGAACACTTTGGTAGGCTAAACTGTTTAAGAGGAGTCTGAAGCCTTGGCATTTGAATCTTTAAAAACACATAACACAGTGACATAAATTCTGTCCTAGCATGAAATATTCATTTTACAGTAAAATGAAAGTGTGTTTGACTCCATAGGGAAATAGTGTCTTTATTGTTTGTGGCTGCAAGTATCACAAGTGTCCTAGTATGGAGACAAAATAATTAGCTGTTAAACACAGACATTTGATAGCAATGACAGAGATTCCACAGTAGGATAGTATTAGAGGTGGTAGTAAAAACTACATTCAAAGAGTCTGTGTGTTCATGGCATGTGTCTGTATCTTATTCAATCAATAGGTCAAATATTTCATTAGAACAGGAGATCATTTCTTGTTATATTTCCCAACATGAATAGAAATTACTCTTACTTTATTTTGTATTTATTACAAAGTTCATCATAAACTAGAAGAGAATTGTTGGATTTTTAAAACAGTGAATGTTAGAATTTATTATTTCTGGATTTTTCTTACAAATGGGAGTTAAATTTACAAAACCAGTGAGCTAAATTCTTAAGAGGAGTTCCTAACATTAAAAAAATATTTAGTTCATTTACATATAAAATTGATCACTGTGGGCTAAAAACAAAATCAATAAAATAGAACACAATTATTGTTACTAAAACAGAATATTATTGAAAAAGAGGGACTGCTTTTGTTTGTGATAAAGGTGGTACTGAGATAGGGTCTTATCATGTAGTCCAAGTTGTTTTGGAAGTCAACATCTTTCTGCCTCAGTCTCCCAAGTCCTAGAGTTACAGTCCTATGACATCATGAGTGGCTGGTTCTGATATTTTCCATTTATTAATAGTTTGTGAGGGTAGAGGTCTTATGAATGAGTTTTGTGCCCAATAAAAATTCAAAATTAGGCATTAAATGTTCTCCTTATGCTTATTTTATGAGAAATAGAGATATTCCAAGCCTTGTTCTTTTTTTTAAGAAAAAGAATAAGAATGGCTAAAATCAAAAACACCAATGATAACCTATGCAGGATAGGTTGTGGAGTAAGGGGAACACTCCTCCATTGCTGGTGGGAATGCAAACTTGTGCATCCACTTTGGAAATCAGTGTGGCGGTTTCTCAGGAGACTGGGAATCAACCTACCTCATGATCCAGCAACATCACTCTTGGGAATATACCCAAGAGATGCCCAACCGTACTACAAAAGCATTTGTGCTACTATGTTCATAGCAGCATTATTTGTAATAGCCAGAACCTGGAGACAACCGAGGTGCCCCTCAATGGAAGAATGGATCCAGAAAGTGTGGAACATATACACATTAGAATACTACTCAGTGGAAAAAAAAACAATGATATCTTGAATTTTGCATGCAAATGGATGGAAATAGAAAACTCTATCCTTAGTGAGATATCCTAAACCCCAAAAAGATGAGTATGGTATGTACTCACACATTAGTGGACCTTAGCCATCAACAAAGGACATTAAGCTTATAGCTCACAAGCCTGCAGAAGCCAAATAGCAAGGTGAACCCAAAGAAAAACATATATATATACTTTCCTGGAAGTCAGTAGCAAACAAGATCGTTAGACAAAAGTTGGAAGCATGGGTGTGGGGATGGGGGTGGAGGTAGGGATTGGGGTAAGGGGTAGGTGAAAGGGAGGGGTTAGAAGGGAGAAAGGAAGAACCAACCGGGGAGAGCCTGGGGTTGTGGGAAGGTGGAGATCGAGGAAGGGTGAATATTGGAGAAGGGAATAAGATATCTACATTAATGGGAGTCATTCTAAGGTTTGCATGAGACTTGTCTCTAGAGGCGATCCCAGGTATTCACAGGGAAGTCCCAGCTAGGTACTTGGGCAGCAGAGGAGTGGGTGCCTGAACTGAACTTGTCCCATAGTTACTTTTTTGAATATCTTAATCGTCACCATAGAAATTTTGCATGATGGATGGGATAGAGCCAAGTATAAGAATTTCTATACTTTTATTTTGTGCTGTAAAGTGAATAATTAACCTTAATCCAAATGACATTATATCTTGCTCGAAGTTTTTGGGAAGTGATCTCAGGCCTTGTAGAGTCATGCTGCCAAGAGGAGCAAACTTGGAAGTTATGGGCCAGCCAGATAATAGCAATGCACATTTTTGAATGAAGATAGCTCTGAGCCACATTCACAGAACAGTTTTGTGCTGATCTGTGATCTCCTACACATCGGCAAGTTCTGGAAGACAAGGTAAATTTGATGACTGGGCAATTAACTACTGCTTAGTGCGGTTGAGTCCCAACCAGGGGAGTGAGTTACGAACAAAGGTAATTTATTTTTGCAGTTATAATAGGTAGAATCAAGTTACTGTCAAGTTCATTGTTTCATCAGAACGCATCCCATCTTCTGTCTCCTAAGATTGTACTTGTTACTGTGTACGAAGAGTAGTAGTGGAGAACAGAAGTACAAGAGATAATTTGTCTGAACCCTCTTTTATAAAGATGCCTGTTCATGAGGAAAGAACCCCCACGACTTAAAGACTTTTCAGGAAAACTTACCTCTTAGGTCCACCACAGTGAACAGTGAATATCAACGTGAAATTGTGGGAGCATGTATTCAAACCATTACCTATGTTATAGGGCCCATTAAAAATTCTGCACGGCTTTCCACAGGACAGGTTACCTTGCCCCATCTTAAGGAAGCAGGGGGAGGGCGGTGGGGTGGTGGGGGAGCGAGAGGGCCTGAGACAAGGGGAGTAAATGTAAATTTTTCTTTTAACAATAAAAAATTGGGAAAAATTCTGCACATTGAGATTTAAAGGTGTTTATTTGACTGGAGAAACTCTGCCTCTGGGCACATCCCAGTTACTATGTAATTAAAATGGCATTAAATTTAAGTTAAAACCATCATACATTTCTACTCTAAATGATTTTATTCTTAAACATATCTCAGGATTTGTCATAAACTTAGGTAATTTCACATTATGAAGTCTCTGATCTTTAGAGTTTCATATTTCCCCTTTAGTATTGATAAACTTTGTGTGGTTCTCAGGAATTTCAAATATGAAAATACAGCCCCTGGTTGTACAAATAACTGGAGAACTTTTTCTAAAATGAGAAAGTCATACCTACCCCATTGATTTAATCATTTCATTTTAAGAATATTATTAGCTACAATAAATATAGACACAAGTAGAATATAGATGCTTGCAATAATGGCATGAAAGACATTTAGATGCTATTATTAGTAGTAAATGCTTATGGTGTGCCTACTATGTAAAAACTGCACAGAGAACTCTTGTGCCTACTTTCTGATCATGTAGTGCTGGCTAGCCACAGCAATTTTAGGATCAGTGTTCAGACTGACTTGGGAGGGCCATGTTCATCAAAGTTTTCTAGGTAGCCTGCATGAGAAAATATGTTCTCATTACTTCCCCTTAGCACTGTAACCTGGTGACAGGTCTTCTTTTAGTCCTGGGCCAGAGGAAGCAAGCCAGAGATTCCTGTCATCTTCTAAATTCACAGCATGATGTCGTAACATTTCTTTAAGCCTTCCTCTTTTATATTTGTCTCTTACTGCCAGTCTGACTGTCAAAGGCACAGCAGGAGATGAAAATGAAAAGAATGATCAAAGAAACCTGTGTGCAGAATCTCCCTACAGGAGCCTTCTGCAAGAGGGGTACAAAACATGAAAATGGCTCCACTGACATTTGCCCTCCAGCAAGACATTAGTAAAAGAGAAAAACAAATGTAAGCCTGCCCACCCCTCAAATATGCCCCCTGACATCACGAGACAGAAGGTTTCACTTTTGTTACAGCTGAAAAAGTTGATTGCTACAACATATTTTGCTGTAAGGGATTTAACAGTGAAAAATTAAAAGCCTTTAAAATATTCAGATACACAAAATTAGTGTATGATAATATAAATTTCAAGGATTTATAGTTATGCAAATTTCAGAGATATAGCCAAGATTTTTTGGAGAAAGTGTGTAAAACTATCTTTAAACTTTGAGATAAAATATATCATTTACAGATAGATTACCTGAATTTAAATTACAGAATCAGAGTACATAATGCAAAAAGTCAGCATCTTAACACTTATTCTATCACAATATTTTAAATATTTGAATTTTAATGTTTAATGTATCCTTTTTAAAATTGTCTTCAAGTAATACGCTCTTTAGAAAGAATTATATAATACCATGTTGACAATGAAACCATTCAGTATGCCTTGCATTTTCTGTGAACTTGGTATTTCAGGATAGTTTCAGATACCTGAAACCTTTGCAAATTTAGTTGAGACAGCTTACTTCTATAATTCACCCAGCTCCCCACAGTGCTAACATGCACAAGACCAAGCACCTGTCTTATAAATAAGTAAACAAATAAATAACATGACATCAGCAAGTTAAGCATGTTCCTAACTGTTTGAGAACGTCACCACTTTGTGAATTGTTCTTCTATAATAAGGTATATTTCACTCCATTGTCATGCCACTGCTGCTCATGGGTTTCAGTCTTCTTCAGTTTTCTAAACTGACAGTGTTGGAGATAACTGGTTATATGTACTACAGGATGTCCTGCCTTGGCTTACAAAATCGCTTAGTACTCCCATGAAATTGTTACATATTCTTAAAATTTCTCTGATATATAATTGCTGCATAACTAACCACTCATAAAAATAAGCCCATTTTCTCTACCAAAAATCCAGAGCCTATATTCCCAGAAAAAAAGTGTTAATAATATTCTAAATAGGGAGCCTTTGAACTAGAGAATCAGATAGATCCATTCATTAATCAATAAGCTTTAACAGAATGACAACTCTGAGTTTTCTTTGAGTCAGGTGGGGGAGTATAGAAACTAAAAGATATAATTTATTTTCTCAAAAAGACTAGATTTAAAAAGGAGGAAAATTAAGTAATCATAAAATATTCATACAGTATATGAGAAACTGGGTAGAGGTTATTGTTCAAAATTAGATGTAAAAAAGATATTCACAAGAAGAGCTGAATGCATTTAAATCTATTTCTTTACCTTTACCTCTGTTACCTGTTGTAGACCCTATCAAAAAGTCATGTAAAAATATGCCCTCAAATGGAAGATGTAACACTCACCAATGATAACCTATGCTGGAG
>JAQHUG010000427.1:423375-435511 GCA_028555095.1 Dicrostonyx torquatus | reverse complement strand
TTATTCTATATGGATGCACATCTTCTTAGACCGAGATGGAGGGGGGAGGGCCTTGGGCTTCCCATAGGTGGGGTATCCTTCCCTACCTTAAGGAAGCAGGGGGAGGGCGGTGGGGTAGGGGAGGAGCGGGAGGGCCGGGAACAAGGGGAATAAATGTAAATTTTTCTTGTAATAAAAAAAAAGGAAAAAAAAACAAAATAGATGCTTTAGATAGCATTTTATTTTCAGGAAATGGAAGACTGGGGTTAATAAGCAATGGCACAATGAGGCAAAGTAAGCAGATGTTTTATTGTGGCTACAAAAATGATCATAGCGTATTTTGTCAGTGTCTTCCGTTTTACTGAAATGTGGATAAGATATTAAAAGAAAATTATCCTTCCATATTGATTTTAAACTGGACCATGATCAGATTTACATTTCTGAGTTTATTGAATTTTTTCCATTAAAAGAACAGCTGATAATAAATATTGTGAATGTTTCCTGTTTTAAGTTTTTTTGAAAAAGACATACTGTCAGTACTATTAACCAAATGCAGAAAGAATTAGAAAGACACCACTGGGAAATGCTTGGGTAATTATTATGACTAGATGTGCAACATCCTTTATGGTCTCACATACTTGAACACAGTACCAGCCTTTGGTACTGTTTGGGGGAGGCTGTGGAATGTTCAAGCGTTGGAACCTAGCTGTGGCATGTGGGTTTCTGTGGGAGAGGGCTGAGCCTAGATGTTTATTTTCTGCCTGCCCTGTTTTCTCTCTTGTTTACTTCTTGCTTTGTGGAAATAGGTTAAAGCTGCTGATGCAAGCTCCGGTTGACACTGAGCTACTCAATACCGCTTTTCTCCACCAGGATAGCTGTGCAGATCAAGCAGCAGCCAAAACAAATGTCTCCTTCCTGAAACTGTTTTTTTGTTTTTTCAAGCATTTGGTGACAGTGATGAAACAAAACAAAACAAAACAAAAACTAATACAGCAATAAAGAAGAAGACAACAATTACATTAGGAATTTAGAAAGGCAGAAGCTATAATACTTGCAGAATTGACTTTGGAAAAGGAGGGCAAACACCAGAGAAAAATTTTTTATCTACTAACTACTTGATAAGGTAGCTAATGAAAATAGTTTCCTAAGGAGGTCTTACAAGAGTCAAAGGTCAGGGTAGACAGGGAAATTGATCTGTTTTGGAGAGCTTGGGATTGAGAGGTCTTGGTTTCAGGATGGCTAACAGGATGGCAAGTACTAGAATTGACACTGATAAGAAAGACTGTTTGGGGACACACCATCTAATAGATGGTGTTGGAAATCATACAACCTTCCAGTGGCACAGAACTGTAAATACAATGATTATTGAAACCCTTAGGAAACACATTTAACTAATGAGTGGAGGTTAAAGAGTAAAACATCTTAATGATGAGTGGGTGGAAATGCAAGCTGCAAAGACAAGAAACAATTCCAAAACATGAATGGAGCTTTGGATATTGCAAAACACACTCAAAAACCAAAAAGAGTTAAAAGTCTTAGGTTTCCACCCCCCAAAAAAAACCACTAAGAGCAATAGTTAGGGAACATGCCAAATATTCAGTTTCAGGCATAAAGATTTATAAGTTTGCTCTTGTTAATTATTGGCTAATTTTCTAATGTATTGGAATGAGTTAAATTAGAATTATCTAGCTCTCTCTGCCCTGCTCTCAGAAGAAGCAGGTGGGCTTCTTCTGCTCTCCTTCCCACCCCTTCTTCTTCTTTCTCTTTCTCTCTCTCTCCCCTCTTCTGCTTCTTCCCCTCCATAATCCACCTAATAAATGTTTAACTTTACTCTAAAAAAATTAGAATGATCTATGAAGCACATTATTTACAGTAAAAAAGGAGTCCAAGAATTAATTTATTTTAAAAAAGAGAATCTTAAAACATACAGAATGGGAAAAAATCTTCACCAACCCCACATTGGACAGAGAGCTGATCTCCAAAAGGAGCTCAAGATATGGGTCATTAAAAGAACAAATAATCCAATTAAAAAAATGGGGTACAGATCTAAACAGAGAGCTCTCTGAAAGACATTTAAGGAAATGCTCAACATCCTTAGCCATTAGGGAAATACAAACCAAAACAGCTCTGAGATTCCATCTTACCCCTGTAAAAATGGCCAAAATCAAAAACACTGATAACAACTAATGCTGGAGAGGATATGGGGTAAAGGAAAAACTCATTTATTGCTGGTGGGAGTGAAAACTGGTACAGCCTCTTTGGATATCAATATGGCAATTTTTCAGAAAATTAGGAAACAACCTTCCTCAAGACCCAGAAATAAAACTTTTGTGTATATATCTAAAGGAAGCTCATTTGTATAACAAGGACATGTGCTCAATTATGTTCATAGCATCATTGTTTGTCACACACAGAATCTTGGAAACCACCTAAATGTCCCTCAACCGAAGAATGGATAAGGAAAATGTGGTACATTTACACAGTGGAGTATTACACAGCAGAAAATAATAATAACATCTTGAAATTTGCAGGTAAATGGGTGGATCTAAAAAATATCATATTGAGTGAGGTAACTCAGACACAAAAACACAAATATCATATGTACTCACTCATAAGTGGCTTTTAGACATAAAATGAAAAAAAACCCTAGAATTCACAATCCCAAAGAACCTACACAACAAAGAGAACCCTATGGGAGAAATATATGTATCTAATCTACATTGGAAGTAGGAAAAAAAACCAATTATCTCCTGTGTAAATTGGAAGCATGATGATCATGGGAGAGGGTAGGAAGAAGGGGATAAGAAGGGAGGGAAGTGGAGAAAAATATATAGATTAATAAAAACAATTAAAAAACACTGTTGGCATATGCTCACACTTATATTCCATATTTTACTATTCTTTATTAAATCACAGTTTGCATCCAAATCAGTCCCTCAGGAAAAGGCATAAATTACTTTGTAGCATATATTTAAGCTAAAAGTAAATCTTTAAATAAATAAGATTTAAAATGAAGACCTAAACAGCAAAGTCCCAGCACAGATTAGAAATGTCAAATTCAAATGAAACTTCATTTTTAATCTCCTTTTGTAAAAATAAGAACAAGTGTAATGTACACATGAAATTGGAATTTAACACAGTGAATTAAAATACTTTGTTATCACTAGCTGAATTTAATTATGTAACTTGGATTTAATGCTAGTAAAATCATAGATGTAGATTGAAATAGATAAGAAGAGTTATACAAAAGAAAAGTTGGCAGCAAAATTTTTAAAAATCCATTTGGGTTTCCTTCCTAAAACCAAACAAAAACCCATATCAATAAAAAAAAACATATTTGGATCAAGGAGAAAAATCTAACCTGAATATCCAGATAATCCAGAAAATATTATAAATTAAAAAAGAGTGTTAGAATTTTTAAGAAACTGAATATTCAGTAGGAAAATATAAAATTATTTTGCATTTATTAATTAATGTTATACTTTATTTAAGACATAGAGTGGAAGAGAGGTTTGTGCTTTAGGGCATCATTTGGTTTTACTTATTGTATCTGATTAATGTACTTCAATATGAAATAAAATCTGTGAAATATTAATAGATACATTAAGGGTCTGGAGAGATGTTTTCATAGTTAAGAGCACCTGCTCTTCTTAGTGGACCACTATCCACATGGCACTAAACAATCTTCTGCACCTCCAGCTGGCAGATCTGCTGCCCCCTTCTTGCCTCTGCAGGTTTCATCATGCCTGTGGTACACTTAGACACATGCAGGCAAAACACTCATATGAAATAAACAAAATACATAGATTAATATTTGCAAAATAAAATAAAAAAATCATAGGTAGATTCGATAAAAAGAAGCCCATTCAATAAAGAATTAAGAGCCACATAAATAGAGAAACTGAAAAAAGATCTAACCCCATAAAAAGCATTAACAAAAGAAAATGAAAGCACAAATTATACAAGGAGGGTTTAAAAGACTAGTAATTCAAGGCATTTTTAAAATGAGCAGAAGAAAGTGTTTTGGACATTTTGATATTGTGATAACTTGCTGTCATTTTGGCTGAATGTCTATAATAAAGAACTTATAAAAAAAGGAACATAAACTGAGGTCATGATTATAGAAGTTCAGTCAAAGTTCCTCAGTCTTGTGACCTTGAATCCATGGTGTAACAGTAGGTTATGTGGGGGAGCATGTTGCTTATTAGTTGGTCACCTCATGGTAGCTAAGAAGCAAGCAGAGAAGGCTATGCAGAGGTCACAAGGACATGCTCTCAATTGCGTAATTCCCTTTTATCAGTAACCACTTCCTACAAGATCCGTGATCTTCAAAAAGCACCAGCTAGACTCTAAGCTTTTAGCACATGGTACACCGGCACTCAGATCATAGCAACTGTACTGTAGACTAAGAGAAAATTGAAACCTACGTGAAACCGACCCATGGAGGGGGAAGAAAAACTTCACTAACAATGAAGAAAAAATAAAGTATACAAAAGGCTAGCTAAAACATTTCTTAAAGTTATAAAACAGAAGAAATGTCAGAACATATATTCATGCTTTAAAAAAAATTAAGCACACTGTAGAGGCATGAGGAGATGAATTTGAGATTAAATTATTTATGGACAATTGTTTCATTATATATTATATGAACAATACTGAATAATATTTAAAATATTGTAATGCCAATATATTTGATAGTCATCAAAAATTGAGAAAAAGCTAGATAAAATGTTTACCTATTACAATACTTTATGTCCAAAATTTAGATCTCAGTGTATACATGTTATTTACACATTAGATTCATCTTTAAACTGCAAATAAGTAAAATTTAAATGTATAACATATAATAATAGGAAATATAGTAATAAGAAATTTCATGGAGAAGAATATACTAAAATTCATTGTTAGTCAGAGTCATATGAAGAAAAAAAAGGAGATCACCTATATACATTGCATTGGTTTCAATGAGAATGCCCCCATAGGTTCATATATTTGAATACTTGGTCCCTAGTTGGTAGAATTGTTTGGGAATGATTAGGAGATATGGCCTTGTTAGGCCAAATGTGTCACTGGGGAGTAGGCTTTGACATTCAAAAGCTCATACCATTCCCATTTAGCTCTTATTCTACCTCCTACTTGCAGATTAGGTGCAAATTCTCAGCTACTGCTCCATCACCATGCTGGCCTGCCTGCTGCCATGCTTCCTACCATGGTCATCTTGAACTCTCATTCCCTGGAACTGTGATCCTCTAAACGAAATGCTTATTTTATAACTTGCCATTTCCATGACACTTTATTACAGCAATAGAAAGCTGACAAAAATAGAAATTATATTAATAGTTATTGCCAGTGTGAATGGTGTGAATGGGATCAATTAAAATATTGACATCTTTGATTCAGTAACATTTATATTATAAACCTTCTTTTTCATACCTTTCTGGTGAACTTCTAGTGTTCAAATAATTACTTGGCCATCTGTTATGTACAAAGTCTTAGTATATATGTAATTGTTCTTCATATTCACAGAAATAGCTAAATTAAATTCCAATCAAAATATTGAAGAATAGACAGCATTTTACAGACTACTCTACATCCTCCAGCTCTTCCACTATTTCCCCTCCCAATCTTCCAGTGTATTCCCAGGGCTTTGTAATAAGAAGTCAATATAGATGTCTGCAGCTGAATACTCCCATTAACTTATTCTTAGCATTTTGAACAGTTTTGAATGTCTGTATCATCTCCATCCTTTGCAATAAGAAGTTTCTCTGTGGAAGACGTGGAACAGCCAGATCTGCTATGACTGTTAAAAACTCACAGTAGCTATTACACCTACACAGCTCTATACAAGATACCTCCAAACAAAAATTCCAGCACTGGGAGGAGACGTTCCCTAATGTCCTACCCTGACCTCAGGAGTTGCCTGCAGTTGATTCCTGCTTGCAGAAGTGGTTTCACTATTTGGAGAGTGACTTTGGAAGGCTGTCTATTCCTCCTGCTTGTGCACATGGGCAGCACTAATTGGACACAGTGGGTCACAAAACCAAGTGAGTCCAGGTGGTTGGAAGGCAGAAGTTTTGATAGGGCCAAAAAGGAGTTGTATGAAGGAAAATGAAGGTACAATAAGATATTTTGCATCCACATATGCCATTTTTTAAGAATAAATTTTTTAAAACAAGAATGTATAAAGTTAATTACTTATAAATTGGAAATTGGAGTGCAATCATCCTCCTTCCATCAATTCACAGCAGTAGATCTGTAACAAATTTCAGTCTGGATTTTCAAGTTGACTCTGAGATCTTTTCTGGTTTTAATTTCCTCATAGGGTTCTTTTTTCAGTAGAAATTTCAAGTCTGGATGTCCTATGTTGCTTAGAGTCCAAGGCTTTGCTTGTGTAACACTTCACCAATAACAGTGTTGGCTGCCACACAAGCACATTTCATTCCTTCCACTTAGAGATCTGCAGCTAACCTTTAATTCCAAGGAACTTCCAGAATTCATGAAAACTTTTACTTTTATATTTAATCTGCATCTGGTTGGACTTTATCCAGAAGTTTCCTGGGAGTGTTTACGCATCTATCTCAACAATGTGAATCTTTTTTTCATTTAGTCTCTCCAGAAAAAAAAATGTAAGAATCAGCATATTGGCATTCCCTCAGCAACTTTTTTAGCAACATACAGTATCATGTTTAGCTAAATTATTCTAAATCAGGATTTTCACTTCTAAAAAGATTTGTGGATGAGTTCTATACCATTCAAAGTTTGAGAGACATGTAGTTTTGAGAGACATGGTGCTGTAGAATATAAATAAAGTTTGTTAAATATTCTAAGAATGAATGAATAAAAATTGACACTAGAATTACAGATCTATTTTATTAAAGTTTCAAAAGTAATTCTATCTCAAACAATATTAGTAAAGCAATCATGTATTGAAAAAGTCTTTGCTGGGCTAGAGATGGGTCTCAGTTTATTGACTGCTTACTAAGCATGCATGAAGTTGTAAGTCTAAACTTGAGCACCATATAGACCTTGGTGACATGCTTAGAAACTCAGAACTTGGGAGGAAACATAGAGTCTTTGTTTTTTGCATTGACAAATCAACTTATCAGTGGGAGAGTCTCAAACAGACAATACATTGCACATAAAATATGAAGTTTATAAATCACTCCTCATCTATTTTAACTATATATGACTGCATAATCACTTCACAGTATTTTATATATAGGTGATAAATAATAATTGTTTAATTATTGGAAACAAAGAAACATTTGTCTTTTGTTCAAATATGAGACTCTTTACAAACATATCCTATGATTTACTAACAGTAAAATTAATCTATGGTGCAATAAATAGCTTGAATTCTGTTGAGATGTTAAATGCTTCCATTGAAATTCTTTAAAATGTTTATCCTTAAAAAGGATAAGATTTAAAATTTTGTCTTGAGAAAAATATACTTCTTAAAAATATTTTTTTCTTTCCCTTCCTCACTTACTCTTCCTTCTTTCCTTTTCTTTTTTTTCCTTTCTTTTGTGTTTATGTGTGTGGACACATGCCTGTCATGCATACATGTGGAGGTAAGAGGACAGACACCAACCTTTAAGAAATTGGTCCACTTCTCCTATCATGTAGGTTTCATGTTAAACATCATTGCCCACTGAGCAATTCCACTAGCCCAAAGACAACTTTTGAACTCTTTGATCTACATATATGGCATAGACATTCTTGAGCTATTCTTCACCACACTGTTAAATCAGTTTTTAAATTAACTTTATTTATTTATTAATTAAATTTTAATGCCGATTTTAAAGGTTACCATTTGTCATTCCAAGGGGAGAAAACATTGAGAATGTCATTTCTATTTTTCCAGCCTGTGTATCCATTTAAAAATACTCCTATGATTTCACGTTTATACATTAATTTTAATAAACATGATATTTGATGATAATTGTAATTTTATTTAACAGAAACATGTGGATTTAAGTAAATATTGCTTTTATAGCTATGGAGAATCTTTTAATCCATTGTACTTTCTGTTTAAAGTATAAGTAATGGAGACTCAGATAAATATTTTTTCAAAGAACCAGAGTCAAAGATCAACACAAATGAATAATACTTAGAAAATCTTGTACCTATATTGTTTGCACTCTCAATGCTTTTTATAGCTAGTTCAAATATCTAAATAAAGTTCATGCTTGAACTTTTATTTAAAAATGTCATTTATATGTGTGTATACCAATATTGTACGTATTGAATTCAGAGGAAAATTTATCTGACAGCTCTTTCATTTCAGCATGTGAGCTCTGACTGCCAAAATGAGGTCATCTGGTTTGAGAACAAACACCTTTACCCACTGAGTGAAGTCATTGGTCCCTATTCTTAGCTTTGAGCCCTTTTTAAAAATCAAACACTGATAACAAAAGTATATATTTATTAATCTAGTGTTCTAGGAGTAACATGAACCATTTTCTCATTTTATCTCAATTTCAGTTTCACTCCCAATGTGTCTCACAGTTCTACAATCAATACCCATTGTTTTCAAACAGGTATCTGCAACTTTACCAGTCACTAAAAACATTTAAATATCTTTATTTTTCATTCTGTCACTATGGATGAATATAATACGATATTCTAAATGTACATATGTTACATTTTGTAAAGCTGGTATGTTCTAATAAATTGAAAAACAGTTTTCATGAGTGGTTAGAATAAATTACCTTCAAAGACAAATAGTACTTTTCTGATCTTGATTTATTCAAGTTATTACAAATCTCAACTCTAGGAGAATAATGGATTCACTAATTTTTTTTATATTTGAGTATCCACTAGTTTCCTAATGTTCATGACAGCATCACTCTGACTCACATTTCATAGGCATTTTTCTATATTCTATAGTTGCCCATGCCTCTGCTCAGCTTTGTATCCTCCACTGGGTAAAAATTAACTTTGCAAATTAACATTTTAAGGGATGTAGTATAAAGACAAGGCTTCCTATGTATACTGTAATCTTGGAAGATATAAAATTGGTGAAACAATTTAGGCAGGAAAATAAACACACATACTTTTTAGCAAGAATATATGTCTACAATTCTTCAAACACTGTCATGCAAGAAATCATCTACCTGAGTAAAGTAGGAGTAGTGGCTATAAGTGGAGAACGATTAACAGGTAGAGAGGGTGACAAATTACAAAGTAGCTTTATGGTTTGCTCTCATTATTCAGGATTCTCCTTAAATGAAACCATCAAAGCAGAAATCAGAAGTCACAGATTATATTTGTTATTCAGCATTTAAAGCAATTCTAAGTGCCTCACTTGAAAATGATGCATGCAAGCATTATTACATTGAAACACTGAAGAAGTACCTTTTACATGGAGAGCAATCAGCATTTACTTCTTTTATTAATTAATAATCATATCTATTGATTTAAAAATGAAGAATGTTCTATACAGAAAAGTCTTATATATCTATAATTCATTTAATATATATTCCATAAATATTAAATACATATTCACAATTAGTTTGAGGGCCAGTTTCTTCAGAAAACCCAATGGGACTTAAATATTACTTCGTGTAAGGGTAATATTATGATAACATTATTCTACTACCTATAACCTTTCATGTATTAGATTTTCTTTGAAGTTACCAAACTTACAGCAAAACTGTACCTACCTTTATTTTCACATAGGAGGTCATCTTGCTAAAGAAAAGTAAACCAACCAACAGAGGCTGTTAATATGCTATGTGATCTATATTTAGTTTGGGGGGCTTTATCCCAGCTCCTGGCCTGAGCTCCTTTCCCTAGTAGTTGCCACAGTCCAAACTCCACCTCTGAGAAAGCCTGCCAAATGGTGACCCCTCCCCAGAGAGGGGCAAGGCCACTCCCACAGACTATTTAAACTGCCCTCCCAGAGAATGAACACATGGTCTCCCCATTTGCCTCTTCCTGTCTCCATTTTTTTCCCCAGGGCCACCTGGGAGTATTGCCATCTATTAAACCTGGGCATCTTTTAATTCAGTCTGATTTGGTCTGAATGGGATTATTCTAATCGGCAGGGAGGTTTGTTGGCAAGAAAATACTTAACAATCCATAGGTTGCACACCGATGTGTGAGCAGAGTCATTCACTTTTATCAGGGCACATTCCTTCCTTATTATGTTCAGCAATAATAGTACAGTAAAGAATACGGATAACTTTACATGCCTTAACTGATAGAAATCTTTTCTGGTAATCTGCTCTTGCCAACAATATCTTAGTAATTTTTCTAGAGCAGAAACAGGGCATCTTCTTTGATACTTTTAGCCTTAAATTTTCAAATAAAGTGTGTAAATGCCTTCTCTTAAAGGACCGAAGGTGCTAAATTTCTGAATAAAAATATATTTAATAGAAGTTCTCCAGCAGTTCCAGTATTTCATCTTCATTTTAATTTCATTAAGTACTGTGGTATCTAAACTTTAGTATTACTGTTATTTTATTCTATTGCAGTAATGGAGCTTATTATGACTAAGAAATGTTCTAAACATTCATTGACCTCTTTCTGTGAAATATACAGTTATTAGAATTTATGAGATATATACATTATCTGTTTATATACCTTATATTATCAACCCATTCATTTTAATACATGACATAGTCATTTCAATTTATATTAATAAAATCTCCCTATGCATCACTATATAATGAATTCTGAATATTTAATTTGTACAGATACAAAAATTAAGCAAAACATATTTTGTAATTATACAATATTCCTTTTACATAAATGCTAGTCATTTTTCCTCCGTTGTTCTAATTTCAATCTGCCTTTGTATTGTTAGAATATTTACTGTTATAAATCAATTTCTCTATTGATTTTTTTTCCCTGTGGTATAGTGGAAGAATTAACCTCAGAGTGAGTGGAGATTACTTTGGGTAAATTAAATGGCTTATGAATGGTTACAATAAGATAATTATATCTGTAATAAATTTTTATAGTAATTTATTGGCACTGAAACAAATTTAGCCGTCTTCATTTGGATGAAAATGCTTTGCCTATGACAAGGGCAAATCTAGGGAAAATAGCTGGTACAAACTTAACAGATTTAGAAAAGCATACACCCTACATAGACATAATTTTGAACAGTCATGAAGTATCCATATCTATATTGCTTAACATTCTTCTAACATGAGATGCATTATGTACACACTGGATGACATTAAAGAATTTGATATACTAGCATGATGTGCCAGTAATCTAGGAACAAGGTAAGTATAAGCTAGCATTGTGTGCTTCATGTATTTTTAAAATAGTGATTTTTCTAACAGCTGTAGAAACAGGAACAAAATAGTATTCAATACAGAAAATCAGAAATGATAGCACACACTTGTAATTCTAGCACTCAGAAACTGTGAATAAAGAATAAAGAGTTCAAGATCAGCATGGAGTACATAGTACAATGCTATATCAAAAGATAGAATATATATATGTATATATTATTTGGTATATACTCACACAAGTTGGCTAGTTGAAAATATTAGTAAATTAGAAATACTAGAATAATAAAACACAGCACAAAAGGTAATATGATAAAAATTCAATTTACAATTCTTAAGATTTAAGAATTATTCAAATGGATTGTGTATGTATTATGACCAAACCTGTTCAAACATGGTCCATGAATGGAGCCTTGTGAGGAGAGTTCTTGGAGATTTTGTGAAAACTCCAAGTAAACAAGACAAGAGTCTTATAATCTCTGTTCCTTCATAACATAGCTGGTTCTCAGAATGTGTTTTTAGGCCCCTCCCAGGTGCAGGAAATAGGAGTGGGTTACTTCAAATTACCCACCATTTTACTGATTCTTAATCAGAATGATGTTTCCAACCTAAAATTGTCTCTGTGACTGTGGACAGCCTAAACTCACGTGACCTTGCCCTTGTGATTGTAAACAGCTTGAACTCCTTGAGTTGACAATAATTATATGTCACCATAGGCTCATGAGTTGGCTTAGTAAGTTAGAGAGCTTGCCAAGCCTGATAGTGGAGTATTCTCCCCAGGACCCACAGAGTGGAAGGAGAGAACTGATGTTTGAGAGCTTCCCCTTATCCTCTACTTGTATGCTGTAACACATGTCTATCTTACACATACATACAAACACACACACACACACACACACACACACACACAC
>JAQHUG010000427.1:361751-397165 GCA_028555095.1 Dicrostonyx torquatus | reverse complement strand
TAGCCCATCTCTTTTTTGGGGGAGCTGATGTCTCATTCCTCCACTGTGAAGTGTGAGGCTGTAGAGGGTATACAACTGCTGTCCAGGGGGTGGTGCCTGTTACTCATACTCATAACTTGTCAATGATTTGAACAAGGTTCACAGGCCTCAACTTTATCAATTTCCGAACTACCATTTGGAATGCTAAAGACTCTATTTGTTTGCAGGGAGCCTATTTATGAACTTCATTGCACTTCAAACTTCCGTTTCAATGTTCTTCACTCCCTCTCATGTGTTCACTGTAGGACCCACCACATAAGTGTTCTGAATGAAAATTCTGTTTTGAAGGCACTTGACAAAATCCAAAGTAAATTGAAACCAGACAATGGTCACACAGGTAATTCTAAGGATATAGAACCTAGAAATATACCTTGTACAGGACGTAATGAATCTCAAGGCATAAGTCTTCCCAAAGATATTCTAACACATGAGACTCTAACTGGTAACTTGTTTTCAAAATGGTAACTGGAAATAACAGTAAGCTATAAAGCCAATTGGATGTTGAATGTAGGTTCCCAGACAAGACATAATAGGCAGAGATTTATGATAAATTAATAAGGAAATCTGGAGGTGGTCCTATCAATGGTTTCTATTGTAATTATTTTAGGGAAAAGGCAATAATGATGCAAGTTTCAAAGAAAAATGATACTTAGAAGAGAATACGTTAGAGCCTTATGAGCCAGATCTGATGGTATCCTATAATGCTGACACGTGAGAAGCAAAAGCATGAGCAGAATGAGTTAATGGTAAGTGACAGCTATGCAGGTAGGATCCTGTTTCCAAACAAATTAGCAAATAAACAATAGCACTAACCTAAAACTCACAAGACAGGTCCATATTTCATTCATCTGAAAAGAGGACAATAAAATAATCTTGATTAAGGTCAAATATAGTTAAAACATGTATTAAACATTATTTGGCTAGAAAAACAAAAACAAACAAAAATCCAATCTCATCCACAATGTAACAGAAAAGGAGAAAGTGAAACTTGAGTTGATTAAATGTTTTTTTGCAAAGTTAACTTCTTGTGCTCAGAGCACAATGGTAGCTATTGTCAGCTTTGAAGCAATTCCTGAAGTTCTGAATCAAATCTAGAGAAGTTCTAAGCTTTTCTTCTTTCTAAGGTCTCTAAATATGTGATTAGTCTGTTAAGACTTAATATTCTGAGTATGTTCTTTAGAGATAACAGACATCTCTAACACTGTTTCATGGCAAATGATATCACTCAAATGCAACCTGAAATTAAAGTGTCTGACAGTATCAAAGGACACAATGGTATTAACAATTTCAAAATAAGACATGCTGGTACATAAAAATCCAAATATCAGGTCTATATCAGCAAATTAAAAAAAGTGAGAAGAAATTTCGGCTCTATTTATTAACCTTTCAAGTCATCAAATAAACACTAAACCACAAACTGTTGTATGAAATCTTTGCACAGGGGTTGTTAAGCAATACTAAAGGACAGTGTGGAAATACAGCTAGGACACACATTAAGCAATTGTATAAAGTAACTGATGGAATGAGATGCAGAGATCCACAACTAGCAACAGGCCAAGCTCTGGTAATCCAATCGAAGAGACGGAGGAGGGAATACAGAATCAAGGGAGGTCAAGGTCATGATGGAGAAGTCTACAGAAACGGTTGAGCCATGCTCATAGAAATTTATGAACACTAGACCAACAACTGTAGAATCTCCATGAGACTGAACTAGGACCTCCATTTGTAGGATACAGTGGTAAAGCTTGGACTATCTGAGTGGCCTTTGACAGTAGGACCAGGATGGATCCCTGGTGTATTAGATAGCCTGTTGGAATTCATTTTCTGTGGTGGGATGCCATGCTCAGCCTTAATACAGGGGGGCAGGACTTGGCTCTGCCCCAACTTAATGTTCCAGACTTCATTGCCGCTCCATGGGAGCCTTACCTGTTGGAAGGAGTGGATTGGGAGTAGGTTGAAAAAGTTGGGAGGAGGAGGAAGGATGGGGAAGAACTGTGAATGGAATGTAAACTAAAATTAAAAAAATTAAAGGACCATTGAAATGTAAAAAAGTATTGTATGGGTTAATAATAACAAACTATGAAATTATAAAGTTAAGCTATTGAACACTGATCAGTGATACTTCTTATTTCACTTTACGATTTTTACTATTCACTTATTTATTTTGGAAGGTGTGTGGGTATGTGTTGAGAGTATACATATATACACATTCCTGATATAGTATAAGGATGGAGATCAGACAATATTTTTTCTCCTTCTACTGTATAGTTTCCACAGATTTAACAGAGGCCATACGATTTAAAGGCAAGAGCCTTTACCTACTGAGCCACCTTGCTGTTCCATATTTCATATTTTTATAAAGTAAAAATATAGCAAATTTACAACCCTTAGTCCATGACTTTCCCTGTTCTTCAGTTGTGGTGTATGTAACGATTTCCTACTGTAAATATCACTCTACTTATTTTCAATTCCCTGTTTGTTGCTCAGATGAATGGGCTTCCAATGTGCCCTTGAACATCTTGCATTGTGCAATCCTACCCTCTGGGGATAAATATCCAGAAATATGAAACCTTGCACAAACATAAGTGAATATTGCCTGAGTGGAAAAGAATAATAAAAATGAAAACAATCCAAAGGATATTTGGAAAGTTGTCAGTTGAGAGGAAATACGTTATAATATTATAAATAAGGCCTTTTGATATTCATCTAAGCAGAAAAACAATTCCATTTTTGTTCTAGAGAAAATATAATTTTAATGATTCATCTAAATGATAGTGACCTGCCCACCCAGAAACTATTTTTCCTTCCTTCCTATTTATGTGAGGATGAAAATATGCATTACATATTGCCACACAGCTGTCACTCTCTGCTTGGCAGGAAAATTGACGCTGTGATAGCACATATTGCTTATTATGGTAAAGCTGAAAACAAGCACTTAACTAGGTACATGTCATATACAATTTAAAAATATTCACTCACAGCAAATGAACGCCACAATAATAGATCTTGAAAACTCAATTTGAGATAGATCATATAACACACAAAATCAAATCATGAATAAAACCATCCTTTTTTATTCCACACGAAAATCTCACATTTGTTGTGCTGATGTTGTTGGTGATAACCTCTAAGTGTGCAGAAGGCAAAGTCCTCTAGGTATGTAATCCTGGCCTGTTCTCTAGCTGCAATGCAGACAATTTTCGATTACAGTTGCAGATGGTACACAACACCAGAACTTATTCCTTGTTCATCCTATCTAACTGTAACATTTACACATGTCAATCAAACTTTGGTTGAAAGGGAAATGAGGGTGTTTGTTAGGTGGCATTATTTTCATATCTTAAGTTTTCTCCAAGCTTTTCCCTGAAAGACTTCCAATAAGACTATTCCTAATGAAAAGATTACCATCTCGCCATCATATATGGAAAAAATATATATTGCTTCATATTCTTAAGTATATCCTAGATATTTCTAAGACACAAATCTAATGTTAGTAAAACTATATGTCCTATTGATTTCCTCGTTTGTATCAGTAATCTAGGATATTTGTTTATAAATGAAACAATAGCAATTCTAAACAAAACATCTTTGAAAATGTGGTTTGGCAAAACAGCATTTAGGAAGGAAATTACTCAGACACAATGACTTAGTTTGATACCTGACTGCCATTTCACTGCAGGAATGCAGGCCAGTTCTGCAATGTCTTTTAAAAGAAAATTGTATACCTCATAAATGGACATTAGGGAAATCCTACCATAACCACATCTGCATGATTCGGGCCTGTCAATCACTCCCACTTACAAAAATTTTTGCCACTTTCTATTTGTGAATGAGGCTGATTTCATGTTTTACACCAGATACAGGCTTATATCATGACTGTATAATGTTTTTGTTAATGCTTAAAAACTGGTTGTCCTTTTCATACATCAACAGTAAGAAGCACATTAAAAAATATTTTTGTGTTCCTCAATGCCATCCAGAATTTTATTTCTATTGGCTTAACATCTTTCTTAGCATAAAACCTTATTCTGCACCCAGTCCTAAGGTGTCAAGGGTTAGTCTGGTTTGAGTTGTTAGTTATGTGTAGGATACCCCTGCAATTATCACAATTATTATTAATTATTTACATAATTACATAATCCATCAGTCACTTCAGCATAAGTTGCACTAAGGTCAAGAAAATTCCCCACAGTGTTTACAGCTGGTCAGCTGCTGTTCCAATGCCTTGTGTTCAGTAAATAATGCTATGCATCTTTAATTTCTAGTTTGTTTCTTAATATTTTGCTTCTGACTTCTTTTTCACATCACACATTTGAAGACAAAAAGTAAAACAATAAACTCTGTGCTTCCTTAAAGGTGAACATTAGCAGCTCATAATATCTTCTTGATGGCTTTTATCAGGTCTTTCTAAACACTAAACAGGAAAGTGTTCATGAAGCTGCATATTTGAGGGTAGAATTTTCTATATTTTATTGTAAGAGAACTTATTTTGTTTAGTTTCACTGTTATGAACTAGACCCATAGAAAATAGCCTTGCTTCATGATGAAATTAATAAGCACATGTTCTCCCTTAAACTTAAATAGCCTTTGCCCTACTTTGAATGATCAATGTTCATTCATGTGCATGGTCAGGCAGCTTCTTGGGAAAAGAGCTCACAGAAGGTAAAGAGAGTGTTGCTTAATTTTGGCCGAGGATGCAGGCTTAGAGTTGATCATTCATTCATCATCCACTTGCAACTGTATCAATAAGTCATGATTCCTGCTTTTAAGGAGCTTAAACCGTAACAGGAAAAGTTAGAGAATAAATCAATAATTGCAAATGTTGTATGTGCAATAGGACAAAGGTAGCTCAGGTGCAGTTTGCCCTTTACTGTCTGATTGCCTCTGCTTGGTTCCTAGAGCTTTAGAAGTACAAGCAACTGCAGTGTGACATGCATTTGTCATTCATCATAACCTTTGGACATCGTCATGAAAATAAGAGAAAGAAAGAATAGTGTTGAATGCAGCAAAGTAATCATTAATGAGACCTCAAAATGTCCTTTCAAAAAGTAACTGTGATGGCTGTAAATCAGGCCAAGGTCACAAACAGATTGGCAAAAGTACCTTTTTGCTAATCTTTTCCTCCTACACTAGAAAAAAATAAGTGAAAACACAATGGCATGTTGTCTTTCTGATTTGTGTCATGGAGTAGCTTCTGTCCAAAAAATGATGTCTTTACCTCCTAGATATCCTGAGTCTACAACATCAAATAATTAATACATGTATTTTGAGCCAATACCTGTCTTCTTTACCTATATACTGTCCATCTGTCTTCATGAAGTGGCCAAAAGTCAAAGTAGTAGTTATGATCTGAATATGCACTGAAGTTCGGCTCATTTTCTGGACTGCATTCAGTGTCGTTTCTTGTCCATTACATTAGAGTTGGAATGAAAAGCCCTCAGCAAATATCAATGTTTCATGCTGACTACGATATTCTGGCATCCATTGATTGATTTTTAAATGGAAACTCCTACTATCCATTTGGTTTTAACTATTGATAATAACAAACATATTGTTTTCATGTGTCCCTTTCCTACTGTGCCCTCCATGGAATTCCCACTAACAGTTCCTTCCTACCACTCCCTGTGGTTTGTTACACCATGGTAGCTTTTACCTAGCATGCAATTTACCTAGCTTTGCACTGCATGATAGAGGAAGCACCAGCTAGAATTATAAAGGTTTTAGAGACTAGAAAAGGTATCCTGCTATGTTTTGAATGAGGCTAAATTTAGTGCAGGAAACATAGGTCTTGTATGTATAAAACAACTCTGGTACAGAAAAGTATCACAGAGTTTTATTTGAAAACCTAAGATTACAAACCTCAAAATAAATTGTTTAAAATTTACAACATGTAATTTCCCTCCTTAAAAGTGACCCACTGAGAAAGTAGAGGGAGATTCCTAGAATGAAATAACTAAAGCAAAGAACAGAAAATGAGGCATAGTAAAAGACAACGTTCATCAAATGACATATCATGTGATATATGCTGTATTTGCTTTAGGGAATGGGTCTTCCTAATTCACCAGAAGTAAGAAAATTCTCATGGATGATGTAGGCAGAAAATTTCATCTGATTAAGTGTGAATATGTTACATAGGACATAACATGATTCATAACATGTAAACATGAGGTAGAAACACCTTTCACATGGAATAAAGATGGTATTTGTACATGTAACTGTCTTAATAGGGCAGTAGTTTTGCATTTGAAAATAGAGAAGTATGAATGACTTGATTCAGTAAACAAGAGGAAAGCAACACACAGTTTAAAGTTGTAAAATGAACAAATGATGCATACCACAAGAATAAATAGAAACACAAACTAGTTTGATAAGCAGGCCAGATTAAAATAGATAAGCAGCTGTTCTCATCTTTATTCACATTTTAGTGGATTTTCTCCTCCAGTATGAAATATTTTTCAATGAAATATTTTTGTAAGTGTTTACTTGTACACAAGTATAATAAAATTTCAAAATTTAATCAACTATAGTGTGAAAATATTAGTGTTTCCATTTATGATTCTAGGTACTCCATTTTGAGTGTCTAGAATCATAAAGGTTTCTTGGTAGCATAAAGATCTAACTGTGGTGTTTTATTAAGATTTATTTTAAACTTTATTAGATTTAATAAACTTAGGATATTAATAAGACAGAACTCTAGGTATGTCTATGATAGTAGCTACAAAGACTATTGGATCAAAAGAAGTCTGACCTATTGAATAAATTAGTCATTTGATTGCAAAGTGTAAGTTGAAATGATATAAATATAATACTCATGTATGAAATTGAAAGCTCATGGGTCACTCTTGGAGGTTTTAAATAAAGCAACAGATATTTTCCATATCATTAGCAATTGACTCTTAAGAATACATCTTTTGGGGGCTACGGAGATAGTTCAGCCAGTAAAGTGGTGCAGGAGACTTGTCTGTTCCTTCATGTTTTAAATAAATGCTGATTGGCCAGGTAGAAAGTGTGGGCGGGTCAACCAGACAGGAAGTAGAGGCAGGGCAAGGAGAAAGTCTCGGAAGCAGGAAGCTTCCCTGGCATTCCCGTGCAGCCCATCTATGAAACAGGATGTAAGCTGCTCGCCAAGAAAAGGTACTGGCCATGTGGATTGCATGGATGGGAACAATGGGTTAATATAAGTTATGGGAGCTGGTAGGAAGACTGAGCTAATATGGGCCAATCAGTGTATAACCTAATGTAGACTCTGTGTGTGATTTTCTTTGGGGCTTGCCGGCTGTGGGGTACTGGGCGGGACAGTAACCCCAACGAGCCAGCCCTCATGTTACAGTAAAGTATTTGCCACACAAGCATCTAGACCAGAGTTTGCCCCTAGAACCCATGTGAAAAGCAGACATATGATAAATGCTCATAATCCCAGCAGTGAGGAGACAGACAGGCAGGTCCTCAGGACTTGCTGGTCAGCCAACCTAACTTTATCTGAGAAGTGCAGGTCTCAGCAATAAATCTTATCTCAGGAAACAAATAGATAAATAAAATTAACAAGGTGCCTGATAAGGAACAGCAGCTCTGACTTCCACAAGTACAGGTAAACACATCCACATGAGCATGAGCTCCATATATGTATCACATGAACGTAAACACACACACATAAGGTGGGGGGTTATACTTTAATTAAACATTCCTTGTGACAAAATAAGAGTTGTAGGGTAGTGCTTTGGGAACAATGACTTTTTCCAGAAAGACTTTCATGTGATCATGGAGGCTGTGAGCTCAAACAACCTTTCTTATGGAGCTGTATTTTTAGTTGAAAGGATGATTTAAAAAAAACCATGTAATTCTTACTCAATCTTATGCATCTTTTAGATTCTTATTAAAATGTGTTCATTTCAAGAGAAATGACTCTAAGTACTGGTTGTCAGTGATTTTTTTTAAAAAATCAAGTTTTCAAAAGAAAATGAAAGATTTGTAGATGCTATAACTTCTGTAATGAGCCCAGGAGGTCTCATTATTTAAAGACCTCTTAGATGAGATTTGTGGTGATATTAACAGATGTAAATTAATAATATCTGATAATGAAATGTGTCAACACCCAAAAGGTCTGCATAACCCAGTGGGTTGATGTTTTCCAAATGACTAATGCATAACTGAAAAATTACAAGGAAAAGATAGATGAATCCAAATTTTGAAAGGCCAAATATTTTAATGTAACTGAGAATTTTTTATAAAAAAGTTTTAAAAACTTAAAGAAGACATATACCTTTAAAAATTTACAGAGTAATAACTGGTGATTCTTTGAAATAAAGATAAGATATTGGCAGCCTAAGCCTTTTGTTGTACAAGTTATCCTCCCTGCTTTCCATTGTCTATGTTTTTTCTCTCATCGGACACAGAGGTTAATGCTCTATCTAGGGAATAGTTTGGGCCCTAGGGTAAATCTCAGCTTTAAATATCATATCTTTCTTTGTTCTCCCACTATGGAGTCAGTGTTTAAATATTTGAGAGGATAATATAAGTAATAAAGTTTCATGGTCCCTTGCTGCCTAGGAAGCAGTCCCAAAATGATTGCTTCAACTGCCATTTATTTGTTCATATGTCCATGTATAATCAAAAAGTAATCTACAATATACCAGTCACTCTTTACAACTACTGTGCTCATCACATGTGTTTAAACTCTGCTATATTTTGCGTATCTCTAGTTTTATTGTATGCTTTAATTTTTAGGTGGCTATTTGTACCTTTTATTGCATTATGATTTGAGATAAGCAATTATATTTTAATAAAAAATAGCTTTGGTTTGTGCATCTTTTGGTCTACTATTTCTTATTGTAATCACAGAACAGTAACTTTGGTCATTACAATAGTATTCACAAATTACATCATCCTATAATGATTTTCTTCATGTAAAAACACAATTCTCATCTAAAAGGGAAAGGGATCATTTATTTTGGAGCCAAATATGAATGACTATGACCCAGGATGCATATTCAGTTACTTCTAAGACAATATTCCAATGAAGTAATAGCTTCATAAAATTTGTATATTAATAGAATTTATAATTTAAGACACAGTCTAACACTCTGGTGAATATGTTGTTTCCAGCAAGTGGGGAGATCTGTCATAGGTCTTGGATACTACTTGATGACATATTAGCACATAGGTAGGTGGAAACTAGTGGGCCATTCCTTAGAGGAATTCCTAGTAGGTGCAGGGTAGACATTAAGTCGAACAGAATTCAGCAAAAGATGTCTATAATGGGGACAGACCGAAGACAATTTGTCTCTAAAACTGCTACATTCCAGCATTCTGCAATATCGGAAAATCTAATAAGTCAATCATCCTTGTTGAATACTCAACACAAGTGAGGTTTTTTTTATCTGAGAATGTCATTTCATATACTTTGAATTCATCATGTGTAAAAAGATAGGTATATTTTCTATATACTTTATGTAAATTCATTTGTTCTTCTTTTTCTAGCATCAATTATTTTGCAATTCTCACTTGCACTATTCTCAGCATACTATTAGAAAGAGGTTTTTATAAGGAAACATATTACCAGTGATTCTCCACCTGTGGGTCATGACATCAACAGAAATCACATATTAGTTACTTATATTACAATTCATAACAGTAGCAAAATTGCATTTAGGAAATAGTAATGAAATAATTTTATGTTAGGGGTCACCACCACATGAGGAATTTTATTAAAGTGTCATGGCATTAGGAAGGTTGAGAACCACTGATAGCTCTTTAATTAGTAAGCATGCCTAAAGGGATAATGTGAAAATATTTGTGACTACAAAAGGACAAAGTGTAAAGAGGATATTACAGGATCAAAACAAAGGCATAGAACCTTCATCCAGTAACTGATGGAAACAGATGCAGAGATCCACAGATAGGAACTGGGCCAAACTCCTGGAGTCCAGTCATAGAGAGGGAGGAGTGTCAGTATGAGAAAAGGGGTCAAGACCAGTATGGGGATACCAACAGAAACAGCTGACTCTAGCTAGTGGGTGCTCACTGATCCTGGACTGAAAGCTGAGAAAACAGCAAAAGACCAAACTAGGCCCTCTGAATGAGGGTGACAGTGGAACCAGTATTTATCCCTGGTGCATGAACTGGCTCTTTGGAGACCATTTCCTAAATACCTTGCTCTGCTTAGATACAGGGGGGAGGGTCCTGTCTCAGGTGCTGTGAGACTTTGTTGAATCCCCATGGGGGGCCTTACCCTCTCTGAGAAGTGGATGGGGGTGGGTGGAGAGAAGATGGGAGGAGTGGAAGGACTGGAGGGAGAGGGAACTAAGGTTGATATACAAAATAAGATTATTTTAAAAATAAACAGAAGAAAATTCAAAAGTGAGAGGAATATATATTTATATTTTATGGTTGACAAAGCATGATGTGTAATAGATTCCCCAACTGCAATTAACAGTGCAGAAGTCTAAACTCAAGTTGATGAATACACTTGTTGCTGTTCAGCTTCACTACACTGGAATAGTTCAGGCCACTGACCTGTTACCTTATGTATGCACTTTGTTTAGTAATTGCTGAGGAAATTAGTGACATTTACGGTCAGCATTTCTATTAGGATGTAGTTATATTGTTCTCTCATTAGCAGAATTGTAAAATAAACATGAATACAACACTTTTAGTAATAATTGATGAGGTTATATTCATTTGCACATGTAACAGTATGAACAGAAATGGTCAGAAGACTGGTGTGTGTGTATCTGTGGGGTGTGTGTTACTTCTTATTAATAGTATGATGTTCCAAAAACAATACTAGGTGCCCATTGAGTCCTTTTGTTTTTGTTTCTCTTTGTTATTTATCTGGATGCAACCTTCCAGCATACCTTTAAGAAGAGTGCCATGTGCCATGTGACTTAGATCTAATCACTGGATGATGAAATACACACAAATACACACATACATATACACACATATATACACACTAACACAATACAATCTTCTGAACATTTCTGCTCATACTGTTAAATATTTAAATGAATATAACCTCATCAATTCTTTTGAATACACAAAAATCTTTATATACTACTTGTATATATACATATTTTATTTTTTAAAAATCTGATAGTTGTTCTGACATGAGCTAACATTGTGTGAAAAGAAATTTAATCAGTTTTCCTCTTCATGAACGTAGGGTGTAACAAAGTAGGGAATGAGTCTATTTCAAACACAAAATTAATCTGACCACCAGACAGTTCGGAGCTGCAGTTGTAGCTGCTGTTACATTTGTGTTTATCTAGCAGAAGTGAAATCAAATGGCAATATATTCTTTTACAAGTATATTTCTAGAAAATTTATTCCTAATACCTCAAATCCTCATATAATCCAGCTACAGATGTATGATATGCAGTTTTTCATACAATGAAATAAAAAAGGAAATAAAATAGAACACCTTGTAATTAATTGCAACATCATTTATGGCATTATGAAGTACAGTATTGAGAGATAAAATGTCACAACCATACTTTCTAACTCTACTTGTGTCAGTTTACTTTGTAGGTGAAGACTTTTCTGGATCCGACGGCTGTGAGGGCATCTCTAGTTATCCGACGGCTGTGAGGCATCTCTAGTTGGTATCCTTATGTTGATGGCTAATTGACATAGGAAGGCCTAATCCACGGTTGGTGGCAAATTCCCTCAGAATATGAGTTTTGAACTTCTAAGAAAAACAGCTGAAAACAAGCCCGAGAGTAAGACAAGCAGTCCTTCTCTCTATGAAGGTCCTGCTTTGACATGCTGCTTTGAATTTCCTAAAGTATGGACTATAGCTTGTAATTGAGCCCAGGTCCTTTCCTCTACAAGTTACTCTTATACTGTTTATTACAGGAACAGGAACTTCATCAATTCTTACTAAACCTTGATGTTTATTCCATAGTTCTGTTAATGAGAGGACAATAGAAATGAATATTAATAGAAATGCTGACAGCAAAAGCCACTGATGCCTCCACAGTTGCTAAACAAAATAAACATATTTATAGATACAGGAGAGAGCAGCAACATGGAATTTCCTCCCCAACCACATTTCATAGATATTTTTGAGAAGTATTATTTTTTCCATCTTCTTGGCTTGTTATAATGGTTTTAGAAATAGTCTGAGGGATGCCGTTAGTGTCTATTTAATTATAACTTAAGCAGAGATATTTCACATAATAGACCCTAACATGATACAAATCTTGGGAATATGTCATCAGCTAAGTCATATTCTAAATTTGCTGTGACATCTTAGTTTTAATTCAACTTTCCATGTTTTGTTTGAAATTATTTTTTGTTTTGCCAGTGAATTTTTCTGCTTGCTCCATTTGAATGCATATGGTTATATTTAAAAACAGATTTAATCCTATGCATTAAAAGTTAAATCAGCAATTGACATGTATTCCTTTCAAGAGTCACAAAACGTAATAATACCCAAATGATTGAAATAGTGAGGGCAGAAAATAGTGTAGATTTTTTTCTTAAATTTTAAAAATCTAGAATAAAGGCCTGATGATGTTGCTTGTCCATAAACAAATTTGATTTTGTCTCTGGGTCTAGAACATGCAGAATGGGTGTAGCACTTTGATTTGTGTTAAAATGTGGCTGGACAGAGAATGATAGCCAATGACCAGTTTCAAAATGCTGATATAAAAACTGTCATATTAAGCAATGCTCTTAGAAGACTACTTTATTGCTGGAAATACTAAAGAATCACTTATGTCCTCCTTTTGAGATATGTATATTTTAATGTAAAAGAACCACATTTAATATTTATTCTCTATGGCTTTTGCAAATATTCAATCTGAAATGAGAAGAAGCCCATTATTGCCAATGGTGTTCCTCACATCCGCACCATTTTTCCTATACACAGATGTGATTTAATGACTCCTGATGACTTTTAGATACATTAACTGCATACCATCATCTGATTTATCTGTTTATGTGATTAAAATACTAGAAAGTATTTCTTAACGTTAAATTTTGTTAGCACATCATTTACTAAATACATTCATTTTTCAAGTTGTGGACACAGACTTGACATACACGAGACAAGCAATGCAGGCTGTATTTTAGAAATCAGCATCCTCTAAGCTGACAATGAGGACATACATTTTTGTTGAGTGACTAGTGTATGTGGCTATGTATTAGAGGTGTCACATAATGAGTTTGTTATATATATATATATAGGACCCAAAATGGTTTAATTTTCACTGAGATACTCATTCAGTTAAAACTATGATTTTAGAATCCAAGATATTTTATTTTTGAACTTACTGCATTTAATTCAAAATTATTTTTAAAAAATGTATGGATGTTACACATAATAAAAGAATAATTCATCTCTTTATTTTTAAATATTTTAAACATTTATGTAATGATTTAACATATATATGTATTTTTAATTATCCAATTAATTTTAAATAATATAATTGTGACTTTAAGTGTCCAGTCCCTTTTAAAACTTCTATTGGCTTCTTAATAACTGTATTTTGCGTTCTTCTCAGAATAGCAAAATATGCTGGATTTATTGAGAAATCATAATAAAATGACAGAAATGTTTTTTTTAATTTGAATTTCCATTTAAATGATTATAAGTGCATATATTCTATTGGAACCATAAAAACAAAAATCAGGATGTAGCTATTGACTTGAATTATTTTAAATTTTGTTCTTAAATGATAAATATTTTCACTTTTCTGTTTATATTAGTCATCTTTCCATTATACAAATGTAATATGGAATGCATCTATATTTAAATTGAAAGATACCTTCTTTAAATTTTTTAAGCTCTAGGCCAAGACCAAATGATCTTGTGATTTGGTTCTGTGGCAGTTCAGTGAATCATGGAGGAAGTGTGAGGCCAATGGGGCAGTAACTTCATCAATGGTGGAGAAGAAAGGACCTGAGCATGAGAACGATTCCTTCCAGACTCTACCTGTGCTGGTTGCTACCTGTGCCTAGGTGAGATCTATGGTCTAAACTGGCAGAATATTTTGTTAGTTTCAGTTCTAAAATAAATAAGTCAGAACTTGTTCCTATTTTGTAGCATTAAATGTCAACTGTGTATTTTTATTGAGACTGTGATTATTTAAGACATTCTTTATTATTCAAATCTTAAAACAAATGTAAAAATTATGTAAGAGGCAAGAGTTTACCATTGACCTTATCCAAAAACATCAGTGCAAAAAGAAACAATCAATCAATCAAACAAACAAATACCACCACCACTTGGAAATACTGATGTTACTCTTGCAAGTATCACCGAGAATTTCAATGCTGAGGTCAACAGAACTTATGACAGGATATTCTCTTTCTGAGATATATTCAGTAGTTTAGAAAAATAATAAGGTATGAGGTTGAAGGCCAAGTACTCTCAATACCCCTGAAGACCATAAATCTCATTATTAATCATTATGCCTAAACATATTTATGCTCTGCAATGAAATGTTCATAGATTAAAAATATAGAGAGAGACTATAATAGGCTTCTAAAGTGCTCTAAATATAGTTGTGCAATGAAAACGTCAGCTCTTTCTCTTTATATATTTATATATATGCATATATATCACAATAACTATTAACTGATATATTTATATATCATATATAACTGCAAGTATAGTATTTAGATTATATATATATATACTTATATTCTCAGTATGAATATAAACATAAACTTTACAAATACATTTTTCTGTATATATATTTATAAATAAATAAAGACTAACTTTGTAAATCTAAGATAAAGGCCCATTAATTCAATTAAAAATGTTTTTTTCAATGTTTTCTGAATACCATGTTAGCTTTTCAAGTTCTGTGTCTTATCAACTATCCTTAACTTGAAGTCCTCAAATACATAGCTTCAGACACATTGCGCATGATCACATTCATGCCTGGAGCAGTATGATGGGAAAAAAGGACTAGAAATCAGGGATTCTCAAAAATGTTTTCCCTGGATTCAGATACACCAACACCATTTACTACCATAAGAGAAACACAGAGTCCCTCCATACACTTCTTGAGTATGAAACCATGGGCTGGGACCTGTTCATTTGCCAATTAGGCTGGAAAGGTGATGATGCACAGAGATGTGAGAGTCACTCACTTTCTTTTAGCTATAACTTCTTTGCATGGGCATACATAGTTAATGGCAGTGCTAGGAAATGCTGGACTACTTTAAGTGGCTACATATGTGACTAAAATTAGGTATTCCTATACAAAGTATGATACGCCTTGGCATATTAAAATGTTATTCCTTTATTATCCTGGGTCACTACTCACACTGTGAAATTCAGTTTAACCTTGAACCACTATCGTTCTGTCTTAGCCTATTCTGTGGTAAGATTTCAGCTGTGGACAACCAAACCCAACTAAATTACACCTTTTTAAAGAAAATAACATTATGAAGATTATGGAACCTGAGACTTGGCTTAGACATATTCCTGCCAAGCCTGATGACATGATTTTGATTCCATGGGATAGAATGAAATCAATCTACATGTTGTACTCTGACCTTTCACACACTCTCTGTGGCATGCTTGTAGTCTCTGCCCCTCCCCTACTGCAAACAATAAATAAATAACAGATATAAAAGAATATGTATGTACTGCTTTCAAGTTATTTATTAGCTTCAGTCACAATTCTTTCACATTTCTCAATTTTTAAACTTTTACACTAATATCAAGTGGTATTTACCATTTTAAAGCTAATAAACTTCAGATTAATAAATGATAGATTTCTAATTATCTCACAATTGGTGGAAGAGTCAAATTTGTAAATTAGGTCTCATAGGAAGTACTTACCAAAGCACTATTTCCCTTTTCTGTATTTCAAATTTTTTTTCTTACAAATGTTACCTATGAAAAAGTGGTTTTTTTTTAATGTGAAATCAAAAATAGCAGCTTAAGTAGCAAAGCAGCAAGGACTTTAAAATTACAATGCTAATCAGAATGGGACACCCTTGACATTTTCCTATTTCTTGTTTATATTTCAATCACTGAAATCTCAAAATAAAAACCAAATTTTAATAAGTGAGAACTGTGTTAATAACTCAATAACTGGCTGCCTGGCACTAGCATTTCTAAACTTCGATTTGAAGTCAAACTAATGTGACAATACACTGTTTAGATAGGGAGGGAGAAATGTTGTGATCATATTATAACCTCTAAAAGCAAAACAAATAATAAAAACAAAAGCTGACAGGAGATGCTAACTGGGCACTTGCTTCTTCTTTGACATAAAATGGATAAAATGGCTGTTATCACAGAAACTACAATGAGAATGGAAAGTAATTAAAAGCTATTTACATCTTTTATCATGATCAGAATATTCAACTCTATTCAAGATGTTGTTTTATTTAATGTTTAGCAATATTTTCTGCTTGACCTCTACAGAGACTGTCTGAAAATTTGACTGAACATTTCTGAATGTTCATATGAACACAGAACTGCTATGTAATATATAAATGTATCCTATTAAGTACAGCACACATTAACAGTAAGCACACATTGTACAAGAATAAGAGAAACTTTTTTGAAAGACTGAGTCTTGATATTTTTATGGGTCTTGGCTTGTATTGTCCTAGGTTTTCTGATGTCACCTATATAGGTGGTATGAAGGGTGAAATGGCCCTGATTTAGGCACAGTCAAAAGGTCTGAGCCCAACACTGGTGAGCTAGTTCCATGAGCAAAATCACTTATGGGGAAACCTAATAAAATTGATTTAAATCTTAGAAAGGCTGGACATAAAGGTACACATTTGTAATCCCAGCACTCCCATAACTAGATGGGAGGTTTAGACAGAAGAATGTGGGGCTAGGAAACTTACAGACCAATTGTCCTGGACTATGTAGAACAAAGAAGCAATTAAAAAGACAAAGAAGATGGTGGGAGCCAATTTCAGAAAGTTATCCTCTGGAATCTGTTGCTGGGCCTTAATGTCTTTCTTGGGGAAGGGACTGAAAGCAAGCGATGTCACTTAATATATTTAATTATATATACATTTATTTATATATTTATGTACATGTGTGTGTGTCTGAGTATACATATGTGTACTATGTACACACAGGAACCTACAGAGTTCGGAAGAGAAGTTGGATCACCTGGAACTGGATAGTTGTGTGCTGCATCATTTAGATGCCAGAAATGGAATCTGGGTCCTCTGGAAAAGCAGCAGGTACTCTTAACTGCAGAGTCATCCTTTTAGTGCCAATAACAAGTAAGATATTTTAGAAATTCAAAACAGTTTGAAACTTGTTGCCTGTATGTACCAAGTTATTTGTTGAAGCAAACCATTTCCAATATTGGAAAGTAGCTGTTTTTCCTTGATAGATTTCGAACATAGGTAAAGAAAATATTTGGTATTACCACTTCTATTTGGGAAAATACTCATAAAGCAAAGACATTATAAAATATTTATGATTTTATAAAAAGAGCATTATTCGACATGAATGGGATAGGAATACAATATTACACTAAATAAAATGAGAGAAAATGATCAACTCATGTACAATGACAGACCGCATGATAGCAATAATTACAGCACATGTATCTCCGTTAATCTTCAAATCCTGTTCCTTGGGCGTATTACTCTCTTTTTAAATCTGAAATAAGAATTATAGAAATTCATGTTTTAAAGATGTGCAGTTCATTCAGTAAAATGACTAAACCTTCATGAGGAATTTTATTCTATCTTTCCAAATGTAGTGTTGAAGCAGGAAGTAGATTTTATATCCTAGTTTATGTAGATAAACTCAGCTGACAACTTCTTGCTCATAAGTGAGGAGGACTGCATTAGGTCCAACAGGTGTGCTTTAAAAGCTACTGGACCCTCTCCATATTTGCTAAGTGCTATGTCCATAAAGTGGACGGTGAGGCCCAATGTGAGTCAGGGTCCATGGTTAGGCAGGAACTAAGGTATTTGAATCATTTTGTGAAGGACAAAAGCTTTATGCTAAATTAAGGATAATGTATTTGGGGATTTAGATAGTGGCTGTATTGTATCATTCTAATCAAGTAATAAGATAGGAAACAAAAGAGGAATATGATCTCAGGACCCATGATTGCACATCCTCCAGCAGTTCTATCCAGACTACAGGGAGTCAGTTGGCCTGACTATAACTGTTCAATATTTTAAAAGACTTCCTTCATCAGGCTCTGATACTACATATAGGAAAAAATCTTCTGTCACATTAGTAACAAGGTTGATACATATACTAAGAACAAATTCAAGCAACTTAGGTGGTGATGTTGGTAATAATATTCATGCTGAGCAAAGTGTCACTGTCAGATTTGTGAATATTATTCCAACTTCCAGAATATGTGAAAAAAATTAATATACTCAAAGTGTACATTTGACAAAGGAATCAAATCGCTCCCCGTGCACAGTTTGGAAATGCCATGAACTTGGATCTTAGGGCATGATGTCCAAATAAAGACTGATATGAATCTCTGATCTCTATTTGGTTATTGATATTTTGCCTGTTACCTCTCCTGGCATCATTCCTGCTCCAGAATTCCCTTTACTGTCCCCACTGTTGGCCCAATGAGTGGCATAGAATAAGATCTGGTTTCAACAGAAACATTGAGTGAATGCTGCAATGGTTTGTAAAATCTATATTACACGGATTAAGAGAAAGAGTTATTTACTCACCTGTGGTGATGTGGACATTCATTTAAAAACATTTTAATGAAAATATATTGAAATTTAAATAGAAAACAATACTTAACTTTGAATATTTCACAGCACCAAATTATCCTTCCCAATTAGGGGCAGAGTGGCTCTGACTGTGTCCTTTCAGAAACACTGATCTATCATGTCAAATGTGAGGTGTTTTGTCTCAGAATGCCTCTTCTGGGTTTTATTATTACTATAATTACCTAACCGACATTTTACATATTTATTATTGTTTCTGATTTTGTTTTTTTTAATATGTTTTTATTTAAGGGTAATGTGTGTCTCAGCGTTTATATGTGTTTCTTTTGCTTTCCTTTTTTTATTTCCCTGTCTATTTTGTCCTCATCTTATTTTGCTTGTTGTTATCTGAATTTATTATATTATCATTATCACTATTTTTATTATTACTATTATTATTTTAAATAACTGTATTCTACTAAGAGAGAGAATGAAAGAGTGTTGGTTTGGGTTGGTAAAGTAGTTTGGAAGATCTTGGAGGAATTGAGGAAGGGGAAACTGTAGTCAGAATGTATTGCATGAAATGAATGTATTTTCAACTGGTAAAATGAAAATTTATAGACTTCTATTTTAATAGTTAGCAATGACTTCATTCATACCAACAGATCTTAACAATGATTAACTCATTTGGTAAGATCTAATTCTCAAAGTCATAATGTGACTATAGAACTATCCATATATTTAAAAGTTTTTCAGAAAAGTAACTTTGTTAAGCCACTGTATTGTCTGTAAAAAGTCAAAAATGGAAAATAACATATCATAATCTTCTTTGGAAATTATCTATTGGTGCCACTTATCTAAAAAAAGAGGTAAGGGGCAATAATATCTTAATTATAGCGATTATGTGAGAAATAGGATAGGGAAATCAAGTTTGGTCAAGTGTTGATGCCAGTCAAATAAACTATTATATATGCATATATATGTGTATCTGTGCATTATATATTACATATATATGTATAATATATATATATATATATATTACCATTGTTGTTTGTACTTGCTCTTGCCAGATGTTCAAGTACCTCTCTTTTCCTTACAACTGTATTTTTACATTTTTCTTGCTTCTAAATATGTGGATTTTATAATTTCTCTGAGTATACTACCTAAAAAGCTATTTAAAAGGAAATTTCAAGTCCCTAAGTATCTAGAAATTGTTTTTACTTGTGGTAATTTTGGTTAGCCAATGAGTTCATTATGAATCCCTATTTCAGGTGCAGGATGTTTAAAATTGAGGTAATGACTCCATTAGCCAAGCAGAAACACAATATTTCAGTTTTATATGCAGTACATCAAAAAGAACATGGTAAATAGGTGTTTCCCCTGTGAAATGTAAACGAATGAAACCCAGGTCATATGAGGCAATAAATTAGAATTTGCTTTTCAGTTACTGTCAGTTGCCTTTTCCCTTTCATTTCTTGAATTTTCAGATCTTGTATGTGAGGTAATTTATGCACTCTCTGTGCTGATGTATTTCCCATGCATTATAAATTGGAGTTTTATAAAGTCACAGTGTCTAACCACCCTTCCGTTGTACTGTTATGTTTTGCAGGGGAAAAGAAGTATGAATTTGTAGTGTAAACGTGTAAAGTATATGAAGCTGTAATTCACATTACATCAGTTCTGCATTGCTTCTGCTTTTCTAATTTCAGAAAATTTTATAGCATAGTAGTATTCTTTTCACCAGATACTTGTCAAAAAATCTAACAAAAAGGATAAGAGAATTAATAACATACATGAAATAGCAAGCGCTGCTTTCAGCTGAAATTAAATTTAATCATTAGTCTTTGTTCTAGCATAAAGGAAATATAATAATTTTGTCAAGAAGGCCATTGATAATTCTCTATTAAGATATAAGATACAAGGAGCAATCATAATAATTGAATATAATTACCTTAAAATAATTAGTACTCTCACTATCAATTTCAGTGTACCACTGAGCAATTAAATACACAGATGAAAGTTCTGTTCTTTATTCAGAGAGTGAATTTATGTTTTCAATTGCACTAATGTTGTACCAGTTTCCAGTTTTTCTGAAACTAGATAAGTCAAAACACTATGAGTGACTCACTCAAGTTTTAAGTAGTTGTAGATCAAGTGTTGTCTAATGCTGGAAGGGGGCTTTACATGTCTGTGCTAGAGCTTCCTCTGTTCCAAGCTGAGCTTGATTAATACTGGTTGAATAATACTGAAGATTTTATTATTATCTTCATTCATAGAGTTTAAGGTGAATGACATCCAGAGGACGGTAAAACTGGGTTATTTTGAAATCAGCTTGTTTGAGTGGCCTTTTTTGAAAATGATTTGCAAAAATAAAAAAAATTAATAGGCTTCAAAAACTCTGGAATTCTGTTCATTTGGGGAGACTATTCAGGGGAAAGATAGTTTGTCTTTGAGTTGAATGTTTTGACATTATCAGAAAACTCAGGACAGAAAAAAACTATTAGCATGATGAGCCCAGTGGTGCAACAATGGCATAGATCCCATGGAAGTAACCACATACTTTCTAGTAGAATCTAAGGTGCAGTCTAAGAGAAAGAACCTATACCTGGCACTGTTAAAAGGTACAGGAATGTGTGGCCACAATACAGAACACAATACTATCATTCTGCTAAATGTACACAATATTAACATGACTCTTAGCACCTATTGCTATAGGCATAGACCAGAGCATCTCTCTGCTGTCACTAGAAAAACCATGCTTTGCAGCAGATAGCAGTTAACACAGAGCCCCCAACTGGTTAATGAGCAAAGCATAAAGACTGTGGTGTGCTCAGTCCTAAATAAGATATTTGTAGTACTCTTAAGATGTTCAAGCATCTTTGTGAGGGAGTGGGGGAATTATGATTGCAGGAACCAGAGGTGATTAAAAGCATCAAGGTAACAGCACTTTCCTGATACACACATGAATTCTCAGTGATTACAATAGCATGCACAAGTCCTGTGCAAGCCCCAGCCAGATATAATCCTTACATGTGCATTGGTGTAGACTTGAAATCCTACCTATAGGCTTTTGACAGTTGCTGGAAGCGAGTCTGTTTATTCTGATCATGTGACGACTGGTAGCTGACCTTGCACAAGGGCAGGCCCCACTCCTGAGAAGAGCTGGACTACACAATATGGGGCAAGCCGAAAATAAAAATAGATGGAATCTCACAGTTTGATGATGGAATAGAAGGGTGTTAAGGAGAGAAGTTGGGAAAGGGATGTTGACTATATTCAAATACATTATACAATCTGTCAAAAAATAAAAATAGTTACAAGATCACTTGTCACTTGCTGGTAACTAACTTCTCTGGTTATCTGGATTGAAACGTATGTACTGAAGTGCAAAAGCTAGCGTTGGACTAACGTGTGCTCTTTCTTAAATTTCCTTATCATTTTATAACTTTTTTGTTTTTTAGATATGTAAGAAGAGAATTGTAGCTTTTATTATATTAAAAAACTATCATTTTTCATTTCACATTTCAATCCCAGTTTCCATTCCTTCCCCTCCTCCCATTCCCTTCACTTCATCTCCCCCACCCCCATCCACTCCTCAGTGAGGATAAGACACATTGCTTTGAGAAAGGACCAAGGCCCTCCCTACTGTATCTAGGTTGAACAAGGTATCCCTCCAAAGAGAATGGGTTCCAAAAAGACAGTACCAGGAGTAGGGATAAATCCTGGCCCCACTGCCAGTGGCCCTGCATACAACCATACAAATATCACCCACACTGAGAGGGCCTAGTTTGCTCCTCTGTTGGTTCCTTCCTAGTTGGCCAGAATTGGTAAGCTCCCATGAGCTCAGGTAAGCTGAGAATTGTATCTTATATTTATTCAGACTTTACTCTATGGTAGTCTACATTCTGACTCAATGTGAAATCATTCTTAAGTGAAATCTTTACTTGGTGGATGTTCACTCCCCAAACCTGACCTTTTCTTTTACAACTCAAGTTTTTATTTTTTTTGCTGTTGGTCTTCTTTCATTGTTTATTCAGTTGACATTCTTTTAATAATATTTTTATTTTTTATTTATCCCACGTGTCTTTTACATCATGTATCTTGATCCCATTCATTTCTCCATCCCTTCACATCTGCCCTCTACCCTGACAATTTCCCTTACCGCCCAAAAAAATTAAAACAAAATTTAGGAGCAAAAAGGGAAAAAATTAAAAATATCATCTTGAAAGCTGCAGTGTGACACAGAGTCACACAGTAAATCTCTTTGTCCATGCATCTTTACGTGCAAGTGTTCATTGCACAGAGGTCTCTGGTTTCTACTACAGATTCTGGGCCCTCAGTAGAACTTTTCTTTGATATCCTTTCGTTGTCCTTTGCAGTGGAGATCCTGCTGTTTTGAGTCTACAGTTCAGTCTCCTTCAAATGATCCAGGAGATCGAAGGTGGGTGGATGATAGGGCATGCCAAGTGAAAACCCTGGTTCTGGGCATGGGCAGCTGCAGAGGTGGTCCTCTAGCTAGCTTTCTCCTGTTCTCACCACAAGGTGAAGTCTCCAGCATTACTCTGGCTACTCACCTCTTGCAGCAATGAGCCAGTGGTTGGGCTGCATTTCCTGTTTTCACACTCTTGAGGTGGGCTCTCTCACACCTACACCATTAGGGCCAGTTCTATTGGCCCAACTCTGATCTTGATCTTGAATATTCATGCGCCATTCTCTCCTAGAACTGGCCAATAATCTTGTTAGGAAAGGAGAGACTTAGAACTCTGACCCTGTCCTAAAGACAGTATCTATGCACTGCTTTATTTATTAGAGAATGTACTCAATGTTATCTTTAGAAAGATGCTTTAATAAAAAAAAAACCCAGTAACTCTGTTTTCAATCTTCAGTCATGTGCAGTGCCTTTGGCTACGACTCTTTTTATTGAAATGTTAGGCATTAAAACAGATCAAACATGTATAGCCTGATTTAAAATTTAATGCTGATGAGATTTCAGAAACAGAAAGCAATGGAAAGTTGGAGCAGGGCCTGTTAAAAAAATGCACAAATGAGTGCAAAAAGTAGAATAGAATTCCATTACAGGCAGAAGAAAAAGAGGGAATATAGACCGATGAAACAGAAACATCTAACCCAAAGTGTCCTTTAGGAAAACTGTTTTATCACATGGGAAAATGTGTTAAATAAGAATAAGAGAAGTTATCAAACATGAGACATCATGCTGACTGTATAGCTGGCATTCAGACTTGCCTGTCCAGTGAGCCCTGGTTGCACCATGGGAAAAAAATGGCTCCCAGTGTGACAGAATGAATCCTAGGATGATCAGTTGACTTTCTCTCATAAAAATCCTCTATCAGCATTTATTCTGATCTGAGCTTGAGGGAACTCATGGATGCTGGATCAATACTTAAGGAGCCTGCCTGGGACCGACCTAGGCCTTCTGTGTGTGTGTGACAGTTGTGTAGCTCCTAGCAGTGAGATCAGGACCTGTCCCTGGTCCTTGGTTGGCTTATGAGAATCTGTTTCCCTTGCTGGTTACCTTGCCCAGCCTTTATGCAGGGGGAAGGAGCTTAGTCCTACTTCAGGTTGTTGTGTCAAGATGCGTTCAAGCCCACAGGAGGCCTGCCTCTTTCTAAATGGATACTGAGAAGGAGTGGATGGGACGAGGGGTAGATGGGAGACTGGGGTGAAATGGGAAGAAAGGAAGGAAGAGAAACAGGTTTGTTTGTATGTAAAACAAAAATAAAAAATTAATAAAGATAATCAGTAAAAATAAAATAGGATTTCCCCTTTAATTACAATAGCTTAAATTTCAGTATGGATATTAGAATCACATCAAATTTCATCTGAAACTTATAGCTTCCACTGACTAATTCTATAACCTTCAGAAACATATTTCTATAACTTAAAAAGGTCTTTATGGAAGTGAGAGAGAAAATATTTCTAAACTGTTAGAGAGCTGGCCAGTGCTTTGTGAGTGAAAGCTGCACATACAGCCATGGCATCAAACAGTAAGAGACTCATTTGCAGAGCCCGTGGGATCTGTCGGGCCAACCTCCTCTTTGATCTGAAGTATGGTCATCAGTTTCATTTCTGCTCAAACTGCAGCTGAAGAAAGCAACTCTTAAATGTGTATGAAGCAATTCCATTTGAAGGAATAAAAGTTACATTTTTCCATTGTCTAAGTAAATTAGTTTTTGCGCCCAACCTGCCTGGTTAATGGGCCCCTGTCCCATTTCTAAGGTGGAAAGTGTACTTCTGTCCTGTCTCACAGCCCAGCATGCAGGTAATCAACTTTCATCCCAGTGCTCTCACACTACATTGAAGCAATTTGAATGAAAATTGGAAGCTGTTCCTAAACTACTGAACTTGAGGTTTAGTCTTCTCATATTCAGCCACTAGAAACCCCTAGATACAACTTTCCCACTGAAAGTCTTCCTTTCCCAGTGCCTGCTGCAGCATGAGAGAGAGAGGAGACTCCATGTACCAAACTACCTCATAGCTTTACTTAACTACCAGGCACCTGCCTCATCTTGAACCTCAATGATTCTTTCTCTTCTCTGCCATTGAAGCCTTTCTCCACTAGACTAGGCATTCTTCAGTCAGTTCTGCTGCTGGAGGATGGGAGTAGTGTACAGACATAAGATAAAGAGCCTCTGGGGTATGCCTAGGAACACCAAACACCCTAAAGCAGTGACTCCCATTATTCTGGTAACTGCTACATATCACTTGACAAAGCTACTTACAATGATTTTACTGATAGACAGTTCAGTGATAGGCAAAATTTAGTCTTTGGAAAGTTATGTACTACAGATATATCAGTATATTCTTTAAATAGATAAATTAATACTTTATTAAAATAACAAATTCCAGATGCCTAAAATCGTTAGATAATTTTTATGGAAGAGGTTTATTCAATTATTGTTATTTAAGCATATATTTAAATATTTATAGCATTAACATATTGCATATTAAAAATCCCCCAAAAATAGTAGAAAGAATCTGCTACCACCTTAATGCATATATGTATATACATGTTGATATGTAGATATTTATTTGAATATTTTTATTGATATTGCTTTCATTGTAGTATGCTTTCTGTCCCTGGTCCTTAGTGTATGATTGTCAAGCAGTGAAACAATTTAACAGTTCAAAAGAGTGCTGAAGATTTGTTATATAGGGTCACAGTGGTTGCTCAATGGGGAAAGTTGCTTATTGATGAGGCTAATATCCTGATAATCCTGAGATTGGTCCATAAGGCACATATAGTGGAAGAAAAGGATAGATTACAACAAACTGTAAATTGACCTTTTACTTTCATTTGCACATCATGCTACACATGCACGTGGGCAAATCAAAAACCAAACAAATAAGTAAACAAAAACATAATTAAAAATCAAAATGTGCTACTCTAATAACAATGTTTAGTATTTGTGTTGTTTTAATGCTCTACATTTTTAAGTTCTAAAGCAGTAGTTCTCAACCTGTGGGTTGGAAATCTTTGACAGGGCTTGCTAAGACCCCTAACATCCCAGACATCCACATTACAATTCATAACAGTAGCAAAATTACAGTTATAAAGTCCCACAAAAGTATGTACATGCATAAAGGTCATCATAACATGAGGAACTGTGTCAAAGGGTTGAAGCATTAGGTACATTGAGAACTAACGCTCTAGAGTCTAAAAGTGTAGAATCTTGGAATGAGAGGTTAAAAGTATCTTCTTAAGACCTGAGTTTGGTTCCAGAATTCATCTTAGGAGGCTCAGGAATAAATCTAACTCGGGCGTTAATGTATCTGACAGCTTCTTCTAGCCATTATGGGTACTCACAAATACTTGTACATATCCACCCACAAAGTACATACCATATATATGAATACATACATAATAATAAAAGTAAGGCAAATATTCATTCCATATCTGGTAAAAATCACTGAGTTTCTGTCTTATTATCAATAGGTACTATAATGTAAAATAATTTGAGAACTGTCTGTCTACTCAATGTATATCTAAACTCTAATGTAAGTATTGAAGGAGAAAATGTCTTTTATACTCAAAAGTTTTAAATTTTGGTATAAAGATTATTAGCTATTACATTATGATTTTCTATAAATCTAATAATTTTCAGAGTAGATTAAACAGCACTAATTTATAAGGGGAGATAAACAGCTTTCATGTGAGTTTGTTCAATTTTCTCTCATCATTTCAAACAAGACACTTTTCTATCTTGTACTAAGTTGAGAAACAAATCAGTTGGATAATTTAAAAAAATGATTAAGAAGTAAAAATAAAATAACACCTTAGCATTAAACATAAACAAATTCCTTCATACATTAGCACAACTCATTACTCTATGTTATCTATTGATAAAACTTATTTTGAATATAAAATTTAAGGTTATGAATAAAGTATAACTCTGTGAACTGCATTTGATTTGACTACGATCTTAATACTGTGATGTTGAACTCATCCAAACAGTGGTGATTCTTCAGTTCCTGCAAAGCCCCATATCTGAGATCTGTCCAACTCTTTCATCTGTGAATCACTAAGCACGAACAAGTTGGTCACAAGTTCTGTCACTTCACAGCAATGTTTCAAGTTTACTCCTATCACTCAAACTACATTTCTCTAAAAAAATTATGGTAAAGTTTGCAAGAAAATAACATATTTGCTATGAATAGGCTATTAGAATGATGTGTAAAGACAGAATTTATTTTCATATTATAACTTAATATAACTTGCATAAACTTTCATCTGAAATAAGTTACATTTCTTTATGGAATTTAATTTAATTTTTGTAATGATGCTAAATGAAGAACAGGAGCCAGTAACAAAAGTTACAAAAATTGTCTCAAAGTACACTATGTGTTTTATGATCTTAAAATATTTTCATGGTAAACTGGGATTAGTCACTAACTTTAGAGGCCTGAAAATATTTCTGTGCCAGTCAAATTGTAAAATAAATATACTTTTAAGAAATGGTGGCACAGACTTTTATCTCAACACTTGGGAGACAGAGGCAGGAGGATATCTGTGAGTTCTAGGCCAACCTGGTATACAATGTGAATATCGTGTTTCAAAAACAAAGACAAACAGCCAGAACCTGGTGGTACATACTTTTAATCCTAGCACTCAGGAGGCAGAGGCAAATGAATCACTGTGAGTTTGGGGCCAGCCTGATCTACAGAGTGAGTTCCAGGATAGCCAACACTACCCAGAGAAAAACTTTCTCGAAAAATTAACCAACCAACCAACCAAATTAAAAAAAAAAAAAACCAAGCCAACTAACCAAACAAACAAACATAAACAAAATCAAATAAACAACAACGAAATAGCACAGGAATTTCTTTTCTGAATAGCTTTCTTTTTATTCTTTGCAAATTTCATGTATACATATATCTTTTGATCAAATACATCACTATTCTGAGCATTAGAACTATTTCACCACCACCACATTTTTCATGCAACTTTATATGCTTTCCATCTTTTGTTTTTGATTTAAAACACCTTGAATCTACCTTATGATTCTTCTATGTCATCAGTATAGGAACTTGGCCTGGAGCATGAGTAACCTTTCAGAGGTCATATCTCCAGACAAAACTTACTCTTTCTCTCTTGCGTCCATGAATTACCAAAATCTTTCGAGCTAAGAATGGTACTTCTTTAGAATCTCTTATATCCATCAATTGGTGAGGATTTGTTTGGCTTGATTTCATGGAACTCTTGTGGACAGAAATGGTGAGAACCGAATAAAAAGAAAAGAACGGGGCAATATATTGTCAAACTAACATCTTTAATTGGCTATTAGCTCATATAATTCAGTTACAACAAACAACTCAAATGAAAAGTTGGCTAATAATCTGAAGAGAAGTTTCTCAGAAGTCGTATGAATAGCCCTATGTATATGAAAGTATTTCCAATATTATCCATAAATTATAAACAAATCATGTATTACATACCAATATATTTTGGTTAGAACAAATATTTTTCTAGAGAAAGTTAGGTATGTGGTTGTGAAATTGTAAACTTACAAACTCTTGGATAGGATACAAATTAGTTATGGCATGAGGTAAAACAGTATAGATGTTACTCATAGTATCAAACTAAAGCTATATATGATTTAGTTCAACATCTGAAATATACTCAAATGGCTATGTATGCTGAAGAAATAATCAGCAGCCTCATGTTAATAGAATCATGATTCACAAGCACCAAGATATTGAATTCAAACTAAGTATTCATCAGCAAATTAATGGATAAAGAAAATATGGGATTTATATAGCATGAAATAATATTGAACACATAAAATAAAACCTTGTCATATATAATGTGTCAGTAAAAAATCTTTACTGCACAAATGGGATCCAATTCTATGTATGAGTCTATACTTATGTATTCACAAATTCTGTCCTGAAATTGTTATTTTATATATACCCATAACACTAGTATATAAGTTCGTCAGTTTAAAAGTATGCTTTCCAGAGAGAATTTCTGCACACTTGCAAACTATGTATTAGTTTGATTGAAAATATATCACTTTGAGTATTAGCTTTTACTTGATTACAGTGATGTGGAACATGTGTATTTTCTTCTTTGAGCTTTTTGTGTTCTATTTTTGAAGTTTTAATTTTTTCCATTGTGTGATGTTTTTAATTAAGAATATAGAACTTTAAAATAATTGATAGCTCTTACATGTCAAAATTTATCAAACATTATCTATAGAATTATGATGAATTTAAATTGCTTTATGAGTTTTGGTAGATACTTTAAAGATTTTTATTAGTTTGTTCCTAGTTATAGAAGATTCATTCATTCTGCATGGATATTCATAAATGTATTAGAACACGAATATTCTGTTTTTTAAATACTTTGTTTTAGTTCCAGGTTGTCAAAATATTGTCTTTCTCTGTATGATGAGTGTATTCTACTAAGTAAAATAACTACATGAAATCACAACAACACACCTTTATTCTAACAAAAAAAGATAGGACAAAATAATACCAAAGAATAACCAGATTTTATAAAAGAGAAGATCATCTATGAATAAATACATTTCATGCTTTACAGTGCAAACATAACTATGAACATAAGCAAGCATATGTGCATATATTTGGTAAATGTTGAAAGTAAGTTTATATTTTAAAAAGCAGAATATGTGATATCTAATTACCCAACTTCACTTAAATACATACATTTAAAATTGTTATTATTATTTGTAAATGAGAAAACATACAAATAGGCAAGAACAATATACACGTGGACCCAAATAAGCCTTTTAGACCAGCATATTTTAGGTATAAAGCACTGTGTGTTCTTTGTTGATGGTTTAGGTGAATATGCATTTTCAGCATAAGTTCTTTTTGTATTTCACTTGCAAAGTGCCAATATGTCTCTAAGTGCATTTTTTCAAATCTTGTAATTTCTATCCCCATTGCTATCACTCATTTTTATGTTTTTAAGTGTTATTTCATTACACACTCTGTCAGTCTACTCTTCTGTATTCTTCCTGGAAAAAAATAGTTGCATAAAATGCTAAGTACTTGATATAAGTATTTTGGGAAAGCTATATACTATTAGGTGGGAAACTTATTATTTCTGAGGTCAGTTTTGCTTGGAAAATAATTTTATGAGAAAGAAAATGTCAATGTAAGAAATGGCCCTTTTTTGCCATGAACTCCCTCCCAAATAAGGCCACACTGCAATGTAATTTAAACAGTAACTATGCAGTGATGAAGTAAAGAGATACCATCTCCAGTATCACAGAATTTTAACACCAGTTTCCAGGACAGTTCCTTCGTTTCCTTAACTGATGGTTACTCTACAAGAAGTGCACAGGCTTGTAAAATGTAGTAAGTTATAAGCCCTGGAAATGTAGAGAATTTACTGACTCTAGTGACAATAACATCAGGGAAGTATGATTTGTCATCTGCTATATATGGTGTCAGGAGAGCCATATATTTACTAATAGCAAAAATATTAAGTATTTATTAAGAAGCAGACAAATTAGTCAGAATGGCCTACATTTTCTGAAAGTTAGCCAAAGCATACCACTTTCAAAGTGTGGCACACAGACAGTCCCTGATAAACTGAACTACAGTGTAAGTAGAAGTATAACCTACAAATATCAAGTTCAAAGGAAACACTGAAAATAACAAGGAGCATATAACATAAATATCCAAATTCTCTAAAATGTATACCAGTGAGTGAGAGCATCATATCTTTTGTAAAAATGACGTAAGCATTCCAATGATCTATAACAACTTAGGGAACATCATGCGACATACTTCATATCACACTACACACTCTGGCAATTAAAACTTTCCTTGGCTCTTACTTTTCATATACTAATATTTTAAGCTTCTAGGCATTGTTTCATTCTCTTCTTTATTCCTAACTAGTAAAATTCCATCATTTTGCCTGAAGTCTTGTCTCTCCTAATTGCTGGTGAAAGGCAGCAGAAAATAAAATACTTCCAATTTCTTTTATGCCTATGGAAGGTAGGTCACATTACCACATTAGTTTCATATATTAGTGAGCTGAGGAGATTTATAAAGGTGACTATTGTATTCCTTAGTCCAGAAGAGAAATGTGTGTGATAATATATGGCTATTTTGTGTCCATGTATTAAACAGTACATGGGAGTTTCATTTGAATTAAGAAGATATTTTAAATAACCAGAGATCAAAGCACTCTGACTTCTGAAGTACAAACATAATTTCTATATAATTCTCTCCATACTTTATTAAAATAGAGGGACAATAGAATGTATTGAAAAAATGGGAGGGGGCAGTACTTTGAATTAAAGGGTTAATTAAGGATGCAGATATGAAGGGGTGATAGCGAGGCTAACTGAAACTAAGTATAAATGAAAAACTTTATGGAGATCTACTAGTTGTTCATTTCAAAATACAATTTAAAACAAAAATGATTTCTGACAGGATTACTGAATGGGTGGACATTGTTGCTTCCAGACTCCAAGAGTTATTGAAAGAAAACCTCAGTTCAAGGCATGGCATACCTCCCTAGGAATTATTGGCTAGGGGCAACTCAGACACCCCCAAAACAATGCATACTATTTTCCATTGCCCTTAATTACCATTCATAACTCCATGATACGACTATGTTGCTGGAGACACCTTACATCTTAGATGCAGGACAGAGAAAAACCAGTTTCAAATCAACTAGAAGACTTCCTCCTAGCTGGATAGCTTTAAAAATCAGGAAGATGTTTCGCAGGCTTCTAGGTAAAGAAGGTCCCATTGGTCTTCCTGAGTACGGGAGGTTGTATGTTACAATACGGGGTTTCCATTGGAAATGTGCCCACTGGTGTAATAATTCCATGACTGTTATGGGGCAATTTACCACTTTCTATTAGATTTTAGGCCTGCTTGACAAGGGGAGATTCCAGGCCTAATACTATACTGTATTTCAAAAGCCCATGGCTAAGTAGGTCATAAACCCTAAGGTAGAACCTGGCTATTTTTATTTTTCTAAATTATCATTCTGTCAAGGTATCTTCTAAATATGTATGCTTATTTCAATAGGTATGCCATATCAATTATAATTATAAACTCATATCAGCTGTGACTACTTGCATAAAATCTGCACTGAGATCAGAATTAAGCAATCCCAAATTTCTGGAAAGTTGGGACCCACCTCTTTTTGAGGAGCTATTGGCATTTGATGGTTGCTGAATTTAGAATAGTCACCAGTTTTTTTTTTTTTTTTTGAGGATGTGGATCTAGGATAGGAGTCCCATTCTTCAATGGATGGTACTTCATAAATGCAAATATGGGCATCAATAAATGGATCTAGTTTCTTTTTAAGAAGAGAGAGAGAGAGAAACAAAGAAAGAAAATCTTGAAGTGTGGTAGTGAAATGAGAGGTCCTGAAGGTGGAATTGGAGATAGAGATAATGATATTTTACTGGATTCAGTAATATTTATATGTATAAAAGCTTAATAATATATTTGCATGTATAAAATCTCAATAATAAAGAAATAGCAACAACAATAAAGAATTGAGTATCTGGTACTGTCCCACGTTGTTTGGAATAAAATACAAGCACTCCCCTATATTACTGGCAGGAATGTGAATTGCTGTCAGTATTTTCAAAATAAATTGAAAATACATATCCCAGATCAGAAGTGTCAACTGGAGAGGTTGCTCAGGAATCAAGAGTATATGCCATTCTGACAGGTGTAAGATGGTATCTCAAAGTTGTTTTGATTTTCATTTCCCTGATCGCTAAGGAATTTGAACATGACTTTAAGTATATTTTGGCCAATCGAACTTCTTTTGTTGAGAATTCTCTGTTCAGATCATTACCCCATTTTTTTACTTGGGCAATTTAGAACTTTTATGTCTAGTTTCTTGAGTTCTTTGTATATCCTGGAGATCAGGCCTTTGTCTGATGTGGGGTTAGTGAAGATCTTCTCCCATTCAGTAGGATGCCTTTTTGTCTTACTGACTGTGTCCTTTGCTTTACAGAAGCTTCTCAGTTTCAGGAGGTCCCATTTATTAATTGTTGCTCTTATTATCTGTGCCACTGGGGTTTTACATAGGAACTGGTCTCCTGTGCCCATGTATTGCAGGCTATTTCCCACTTTCTCTTCCATCAGGTTCAGTGTGGTCGGATTTATATTGAGGTCTATAATCCATTTAGACTTAAGTTTTGTGTCAACAATAACCTATGCTGGAGAGGATGTGGAGTAAGGGGAACTGAACCCAAAGAAAAACATATATAGATCCTCCTGGAAATCGGAAGCAAACAAGATCGCCAGGGGTTGGAAGCATGGGTGTGGGGATTAGGGTGGAGGTAGGGACTGGCGTTGGGAGTAGGCAAAAGGGAGGGGGTAGAAGGGAGAAGGCAAGAACAGGGGAGAGCTTGGAGGTGTGGGAGGGTGGAAATGGAGAGAGGGTGGATATTGGAGAAGGGAATAAGATACCTACATTATGGGAGTCATTTTAGGTTTGGCAAGAGACTTGTCTCTAGAGGGGATCCCGGAGGTCCACAGGAATGTTCCCAGCTAGGTATTTGGACAGCAGAGGAGAGTGTCCCTGAACTAGCCTTGTCCCATAGTCACATTGATGAATATCTTGATCATCACCAGAGAAATTTTACCTGATGGATGGAGATAGAGTCAGAGACTCACATCCACATCAGAACAAAGGACTGAGCTCCCAAGGTGCAGTTGAAGAGCAGAAGACAGGAGAAGATGAGCAAGGAAGTCAGGTCTGCGAGGGACTGGCCCATCAATTGAGACAGTGTGTTTGATCTATTGGGAGCTCATCAAATCCAGCTGGACCAGAACTGAATGAGCATATGATCAAACCGGAGTCTCTGAATATGGCTGCCAACGGGAACTGACTGAGAAACCAAGGATAATGGCACAGGGACCTATCTCTTCTGCATGCAGTGGCTTCTTGGGAACCTAGTATATATGGTTGCACACCTTATTAGGCCAGGATGGAGGGGGAAGGGCCTTTGGCTTCCCACAGGGCAGGGTATCCTGCCCCCTCTTAAGGAAGCAGAGGGAGGGAGAAGGGATACTGTGGGAGCAGGAGGGCTGGGGACAAAGGGTGTAAATTTAAATTTCTTTTTTAACAATAAAAAAAGAAAAAAAGAGTATATGCTACTTTTGCAGAGGTCCTGCATATGGTTCCCAGAATGCTAGGCTCCTCACAATTACCTGTAACTCCAGCATAAGAGGATTCACTGCTCTCTCCTGGCCTTCAAGGGTACCAACTCAGATGTGCAAATCTGTACACACACACACACACACACACACACACACTCACACCATTTGTAGATATATTTTTCTTTTCTCTTCACCTCTGTTACCCTCTCTCTCCTTCCCACATTATTATTTTCCTGTTATAGGATGTGTCCTGCTTTCCCTTCTCTAGAGCTCCTTCCTCTACCCTCCTCCAATAGTCCCAATTACTTTCCCAAATTGTGTAGGTACTCCAAGTTATATACATAAATCTAAAATTTAAGATCAAGGACCCACAGACAAAAAGAGAAATTGCAGCATTCATATTTCTGAAATTAGGTTACTTCACTCACTCAGCAAAATATTTTCCAGATCCTTCAACTTCCCTAATATTTCATGATTTTATTTTTCTATATGGTTGACTAGAATTCCATTGTGTGCATGCATCATATGTTCATTATTCATTCAGCTTATGGGCATTAAAACTTCTTCTGTTTTCTAGCTACTGTGAATAGAGCAGCAATAAACATGGCTGACCAAGTTTCTCTGTAGTAGGATCGTGACTCCTTTGTCTATATGCCATGCAGTGGTATAGCTAGCCTACATAGTAGGTTCACGTGTAGCTTTTTGAAAGTTCTTCTCACTTTTTTGCATGTGGCTTCAGAGTCTTGTTAATCCCACCTACTGAGTAAGTATCCTCTTTTCCTTACACATACGCTTCTCCGATATGTTTAGAAAAGTCGTAGGGAAATTTATTTTCACAAAAGCTTTCTCAAAATACACACACACGTGTACACACACACATACACACAAACACACAAATAGTCACACTTAATGGAGTTACGTCACATGGTGGAACGATGTACTCTCCAGAAATTATATACTTGTTTTGTTTTTTTTATTGTTAAAAGAAAAATTTAGCTCTGTACCTGTGCTGAGGTCAAGGAACCAGAGGGGTGAGTGAGGGAGAGCTCTGAGGGAAGGTACCCGGGCCACAGTGCAGGCAGCACCAGCTCTGACTGCTAGCACCCCTC
>JAQHUG010000427.1:331361-347587 GCA_028555095.1 Dicrostonyx torquatus | reverse complement strand
AAAAAAGATGCTAAAATATCTAATTGCTATTTAATCATTTATTTACAGGACCTCATGTAGCCAATGCTAGTCTTGAACTTACTATGGAGCTGAGGAGTACATGGAACTCCTCATTTTCTTCTCCCTATTTCCCAAATGCTGGGATGACAAGCACATATCAACACACCTGTTTTGTGCAGTTCTGTGGATAAAAACAGGGCCTCATGCCTGTGAAACAGTCCCAGGCATGTAAATTAATATAATTACTAAAAATAAGTTTTATGTTTTCAGAAGCAACTGAAAAGCAGCCATAATCTAAATGAAGTGATAAAATTCTGGGCTGTGTTCCATATACATGCTTTAATTGATAAGCAAAACTACTTATTCCATGTGTCAGGTAATTTGATTTGAAAGTTATTTGTGATATATAACATTGCCTTGGAATGAGGCATTTTCCCAGTATGCACATCACAGACTAAGTATCTCGATCTCGAATCTCATTATTTAAGTCCATTCCTCATAAACTGTGAAAATTCAGCAAATGCAGTTATAGAAAAGCATCACATATGTTCCTTGAATTTCCCACACTCTGCTTTTCTTTAAAAAACAAAAACAAAATGTGTCTTGGTATTAAGTGATGATTTTATTTTAAACAAAAAAGCATGCAACATTTAATATAAATAAAAATTGCAGACTCTGAATTGAGCCGGTGCCCTGATTTGGTCACATGCATATTTCATAGATTCTACTTTGAACATTTAACCAAGAGATTCAATGTGATTACTCAAGTAACAATTCAAATTGAAATGTCAACTATGTTCAGCATTTAAAAATTAATAGCTAAATCCCTTTAAAGATCAGGGAAATTTTGTTCTGCCTTAGAATAATTTTATAGCCTATGAATCTCCTGGTGTATTGTTTGCATATTTTAAACTATTCTGAATAATGAACTCTCTGGAAAGGCCCATTACTTCAAAGAATTCTAACTGTCTCAGTTCAAGGTATTAATTTTCATACAGGGTATATATTTTCTACTAGAAGCAAAATGTTCAAGAACCAACAGTACTTTATTTAAATTGTGAGCATGCACATTTTGAGAATGTTAGAGCAGTGTACAAATATTAGAACCTTGAGGATTCTATCAAGCCTCCATCCCTTCCCTTTTATTTACTTTCTGTGGAGCAAAGACTGTTGAAGTAGGAATTTGGAACTGACCATCAACATAACACAAGGGTGGCTAGAGAAGGTGTCCTTGCATACAGGGGCTCTTCCCAAAGAAGGGATTATAGTGATTCTGAGCAAATAGACAGGAAGCCTCAGTAGTAGCTTCAAAATGAATATAGGAATACCATCGGTCTTCATTCTTACTGGCTTCCAAAGCACATTGAAAGTGAAAAGCCACCTCAGAATGATGAGAATGGGCAGAATTTTGGGGAAACTATTTAGACCATAGTAGCAAACCCTGAAATGATTTGTTTAGTATTAATTCAAAGGTCATTTTGTATCACTGATACTTTACACTGGCTGGGCAATGGGGAGCTGTTCTGAAAAGGAGATGAGAAAATAGGTTTATCTATAGTGTATAAGCTCAATCAAATCCCTGTTGTTTATCTAGGCTTAAATAGGCAGAGAGTAATGCTTTCCTAATATACCTCTGCTGCTATATTAGAAGCTTCTTTAAGATACACAGTGTGCACTTCAATGTCTATGTTTATAGCCCCCAGCATGACACATATAATAGCATGATTTAAAGAATTATTAAATTATTAAATAGGGCTTTATAAGGCTTGGACTTACCACAGGGTGGGGTGCATGGCACTCCCCTAGGGTTGGAGGGGTGGGGGGGAGTTCTGTGGAGGAAGAGGGAGGGGAGATAGTAGGAATTTGGATTGGTATTTTTTTAAGTAATAAAAAGGAAAAATATTTTTATTATTAAGTAATAAAAAAGGAAAAAAATAAAATAGATCCATATCTATCACCATGCACAAAACTCAAGTCCAGATAGATAAGGACCTCAATATAAATCCAACCACACTGAACCTGATAGAAGAAAAAGTGGGAAGTAGCCTGCAATAAATGGGCACAGGAGACCACTTCCTGTGTATAACTCCAGTAGCACAGACAATAAGAGCAACAATGAATAAATGGGACCTCCTGAAACTGAGGAACTTCTTTAAAGCAAAGTACACAGTCATTAAGATAAAAAGGCAACCCACTGAATGGGTGAAGATCTTCACCAACCCCATATCAGACAAAGGTCTCATCTCCAAAATATATTGAGTCTTGATTCCTTTTAGGGCATCATTATGTAAGTGATGGTAAGAGGCAGAGTTCTGAAAGCCCACTTTTTCTTTACCTATCTTGCCCTTGTACATAATACTGGCTTTCTTTTACTAATCTACATATTATAACTGATGGTGGCAATATTATTACCATTCAATGCCAAATGTCTAATGTTTTATAACATGCTTTCCAATTTTACAAACATGTAAGAAGCACAGTTATGTTCTTTCTTTGCAACCAGTTGACCTGATAAAATTCTTGAAGGTTATAAATAGGAATAAAATCGCAAAGAACACAAGAACAAAATAACAACATGAGGACGATTATCCTGGGCTACAAGTAGGGGGCTTGATAAGGAGTTTATGTGGGTCTGACCATTTACTGTAGCATCATTACCTTTGCTGAATTCTTGAGTTTAATTTTTCTCAATTTTCTAACTATGGTCACATTTCATTGTGATCTTAATTTTGGGATGAAAAAAGAATTACAGTTTCTATCCCTGTCCATTTTTTATTCCACATGTAATTTCTCTTCATCCCCAAAAGGTCTTAGATTCCATATGCCATGTCTGATTCTTATCACCTCAGTTCTTGGTATTTTCTTGTAAGAAAATCATTAATAATTACTTCATACAATTTTCTAATGTTAGTTTTTTTCATCATTCTGAAATTTGTCATCTACATAGTACAATCCATTATCAGCTACTTTATTCCAGGGTCCTTCTTCTTTCTATTTTTTTTCTAAGACAAGAATTTTTTTTGTAGTCCTGGCTATCATGGAATTCTCTCTGTAGACCAGGTTGGCCTCATAATTGGAGATCCACCTGTCTCTGCCTCCCAGGTGCTGGGATTAAAGGTGTGAGCCACCACCGCCTGCACAGAGTTTTCCTTTGTGAATGTATTTAGTTGTGTTAATATATTCTTAGGTTGGGTGCTAGCTGACCTTCTTCCATCATTCAGGATACTAGAATATTGAGTGAAAGAAGAGAAACCCTGAATGCTTAGGCTTATCCAAGTAACTCATAAAATAGCTATAAAAATCTAACAAAGCAGTGTACTGTTAATTATGCATAAATATGTATATTTATGAAATGATTTGCCATTCTGAATGTCTATTTTGTAATAGTTTAGTTTTCTTAAATTAGAGCCACCAAATATAATGAGGTGGTAAAAACCATTAACTCAAATATTACTCTCTATACCACACTTGCTGCAAAATGTTAGTTTCTGTCTGTAATAGAAGGGCAATACCTAACAAAAGACTAAATAAAAGGATGAATATACAGGATTTGATGTTTCAAACATAAGAAATATTCATTGAATATTATTTCTTATTTTACTGTGGATATATTCAATTTGTTTCTCTATTTCATGGCACTGAACAATGAATGAATAACTATGAGCAATTATTGAATTTATTCGTGTATAAATTATTTTGGTATATTTGTGATAAATCTGGTACTAAATTCTTAACCATGAATGAAACTCCCAGCAATCAAGTTGTTTGAGTGAATATGTGATGGCCTAATTTTATAATCAGCCAAATGCCTTTCCAGAGTCACAAAGTGAGTGTTCCTTTTGTGGCCATGTAACAATGCCCTTGATGAAGATATATTTGAAATAATCTATATATTTAAATGGCAGAAAAATTAAACCCAAGTACTAATCAAATGCCTTGTATAAACTGCAATGTGTGTTATTCTTATCAAATCTTAAAATGATTATCTTTACGAAGAGATGCGATTGCCTGGGTAACTGAACACTTTCCAATGAAGCAGTAGGATGCAAGCTAAGTACTGTGCTTTCTCCTCAGACAGCTGGCTTTACTTTGCACAGGTTATTATTATAAAGTAGGATCCTTTGAAAAGAAAAACTCAATTCTTAGATACCAAGCTCAATGCTTTTGTAAGTCAGGTGTTTAGGGATTTATATCTGCTTTACTTTCTTCCCCAGACTTGAAAAGCTTGCCTTCCCAGTGTTGATTGCTTCCCTTTTGTGTGTACTTTAGTAGGCATGTGTTCTTCCTTATCTTTCCTGAGTGCTTAATCTAAAGACCCTGTTTTCAGGTAGAGACAATCCACTTCTAATTCCAACCCAACCATTCCTGCCACAAAACAAGCAAAGAAAAACAGCTCTTGAATTTGGTTTTCAGAGAACCCCAGAAAGACAGTTTTCTTTTAGCATTATTCTGAGCTTTTTTTATTTCTGAGAAATTGCTTCATGAGTGAAAAATAATCTTACTGATGTAAGTCAGTAAAAAAAACTTGTTCAAATTATCCTTATTAAATACATAAATCAATAGAATTGATCTGTAGATCTTCAAGTGATTTTTAAAAGTCCGGTTGCAGGATCAAAATGTAAGATTAAATAAAAATCTATTTTGTTTGGTCTTTTATATAAAATTACATGAAATTACAGAACCCTGAATTCTTTCTTTTGATCACTTAAAATATATATATACTGAAAATAATGACAAACAGATTTGGTAAAAATTTCCTTCCTCAGATTACATTTATACTATACTTTTGGGTCTAGTAAAAGACACGAATAAATGTATATGGAAGTAAGCATACTCTTGCGCATGTATAGAAATATTTCTATCATAAATATAGATCCTTAATTATGAATTGCAATAGTCAAATTAATTACCCAGTCAAATTTCTGTGCCATGTTATTTAATACTCTAAATTATTCTCAATTTCTTATAAGTAAAATGTGACAAAAGTGGTTTTCAAATTAGAATAGAAAATTCATAGAAAAGTCAGCATCACTATTTAAGGAAACATGGAAACATGAGAAGGAAAAATAGTATAACCTAAAAAAAATATTTTCTAGCCACTACTCTTCTTTTAAGCCATCTCTTACCATGCTCTTGCATTTAGTTGCTCACGTTAGTGTCAGTCAGCAAGCCCCTGTATATTTACAGATGAATCTAATTCTTCCTAAGAGTTAATAACCCAGCTAAATAATCTTCCTCTAAACAAAACATGTTTATTCATGAATTTTAATCAGTTAGGCTCTTTAAGCTAAGGTCCAAAATTTCTCCTTAGAATGAAGGGGTATTCCTTTATTCCTTAAAACTGTAGCATAAATATAGTTGCAGAACCCTTAGCATATACTAAGGAACACATACACACAAAGACTGTGTTCTCATTTAATGTGCACAAGAATCACGTGGAAAGCTGGTTAAAAATACATATTCCCACTCTGCATCCTCAGAGATACAGCCTCAGGATTTGGGCTAGGACATCAGCACTTGCATTTCCAATGAGTAACTCAGTTCGTTCTGTTGGAAGCTGTCCTTGAGTACACTCAGATTTTATGCTGTGTAAGAGTTAGTCTGAGATATTTTGTCACAGGAAAGTAAGCTAAGTATGTTGGCTCGTGTCTCACTCAACTGCTTAGAATCATGGGTATATATAACCAGAGTTCGAGTGAGATTTTAAAAAACACACACTTAGGCAGAACCATCCTCATTTATTTTCCAAACATAGAAATAATGAAATGCACAAAAATGAAAAACAGTAAAGAGGGCAATGAGAGGAAATAACTCTATCATAGTTCTTAGAAAAAGTATTTTTTAAAAAGAAAAGATATCTATGATTTTTACCCAGTTATAAAGTCTAGAAATTTAAAACAAATACTCAAAATTTATCATTGTTATTTAAAATAAACAAAGTGAACATTAATTACAAAAGAACTTTCTATTAATAAAAATAACATTTGTTACCATGGTTTTACTAATTCTTTTCTTTCCATTTTTCAGATTCTAATATAATTATATCATGGTCTCCTTTCATTTTTTTCTTCCAGACCCTCCCATATACCTGTTCTTAGTCTCCCATGGCATCTCTTTTCATTAATGGTTGTTATATGCATACATGCATATAGCTATATTTATATCTTATTAATAATTACTATCAGTATGCTCAAGTTGTTTCTAAATATTATATAAATATGTTTTATGGTCTAAAGGCAAAACAGTTTAAAAGTAAACACTTATCCCTCTTATTCCTGAATCAATTATTTGATCAGTTTTTATATCATTTTATCACACTATGCACTTTAAATTGTCTACAAAAAGATAAAGTCCAAGAAAGTTGATTAGGAATGATGATCTGTGCATAGAGAAACTCAATTCTATTTTTCCAGCAGCTTATATTTATTTCCAGTAGTCCTATAATGATCTGTTATAAATAATCAATGGAATATGGAAATCTAGATAATCCATTATGATTATTAAATTTTCAGACCTTTCTGTAATATCTCTTTTCAGTGAATCAATCAGTGGTTTTAATCCTTCTCAATTTGTTAAATAACCATGTTAATTATTACTTTTTCCTACCTACATTCTTTTAATTAGTCACCTGATCCATATGTTAGGAACCCCTGGTAGAGTACAGCTGTAGAAAATGGTAACTCCCAACTCATGAAAACTATAAAGTAAAAGTCAAATTAAGGCCATGTGTAGGCAGTGTGATGCATCACAACAAATTCTAGAAAGAAAGACAGAAACTGCTTACTAGGTTAGTGGAACAAGTCCCCATCAAAATTCTGTTGGTTCTGACACTATATTATTTGTGGTTTTCTTTAGTGTAAAGATAGAGTGTGTGTCTTGAAAGCAACTTATGTCAGTGAAGGACCCAAATCCTAGGCTCATGCTTTGTTGCTACCTAACAGATTTGCCTGTAGAAAAGCAATCACTATCCCTCATTCTGATGAGTGTAAAATGTAAGGAATATAGTCAGGCAGGCTATACTATCAGATAAGTGAAAGAGATTAAAAATAAGGCACATATGAACATGGAGATGTCATTTGGAGTCCTCATCCCTATGGTCTAATGTCTTCAGTACAAGAAGGTACTCTACATGTTACCAAAGGAGAAACATAAACATCAACCCAGCCAAGAACCATTTGATCTACAGTGCTGTCCTGCCTGTAAAATACGATGGGACAATGGTGTAATAACAACTTGTGGAAGTAACCAACTAATATGTGATTTGACTTAAGGCCCATTTTATGAAACAGCACCAATATTCACATTTCTTCGGTGAACCATAACCTGAGACTAGGAGCACAAGGACCTATAGTAAAGCCAAATAATACTGATTTAAAACTAAAAAGCAGCAATGAAAAGACTCCTAATGACATTCTTCTGCATTCATAAATGAGTGCTTTGCTCAGCTTTTATCAGTGAAGCATCCTCCTGAGTGATGGGACCTAATACAGAGACCCACAGCCAGACGTTATGCTGAGAGTGAGAGAACTTGGAACACTCAGCACTAAATGGATCTGCCCATGAAGCCATTCCCCTTAGCTCTCAAGGAATCCTGTGGAAGAGGAAGCAGGAAGACTGTAGGAGTCAGAGAAATAGAGGAAACCAGGAAAACAAGGCTGTCTAAATCAATAAGAACAAACTTCATAGGAACTCAGAGAGACTGAAGAGCAAGCACAAGGCATTCACAGGTCTACCAGGTTCCCTGTGTATATGTTATGGGTTCCAGTTAGTGTTTAATGGGATTTCTGAGTGTGCACATAAGTGTTTCTTGTGCTTTTTTGTGCTCTTTTCTTTCTGCTTGGTTGTTGTTGTTCTGTGCTTTTTGTTCACTTCTATTGTGTTAGTTTATGTTGTATCTTATTATATTATAGTTTGCTACTATTACTTAAAATGGTATTTGTTTTCTAATGAAACACAGAAGGGGAGTGTATACAGATGGGAGGAAAGGTGGAAACGAACTGAGACAAGTAATCAGGATTTATTATGTGAGAGGAAAAAAAATTATCAATAGAAAGAAAAAAAGAAAGTATGAGCATACATGAATGTCTTTTTTATTACTTGTTTATTTTTTAAGATTACAATGTAGATATATCACCTTCCCCGTTCCTTTATCCTTCCAAACCCTCTTATGTACCCTCCTTGTTCTCTTTCAATTCAATGACTTATTTCATTAATTGTTATATTCATATATGCATACACATATATATTCTTAAATACAACCTACTCAGTCTGCACAATATTATTTGTCTGTGTTTTCTGGGCTGATCAATTAGTGTGTGAGATATTGGTGTGCTCATCCCTAGAAATTTCAATTTCTCCCACTCAGAGCACTCCTTATGTGCTGGTGGTTCATTGTGTAGTGTTGAAGCCTTATGGTTTTACACCCACCCACTGTTTTTTGTTGTCCTTATTTGGGTCGTGTTATAGGTAGCTATTTTAGCGAGACTTTCTGAGGGCAGAAGACCATGACTCTTATTAAGATTGACTGCTGCAGTAGCTTAGTCAGCAAATATTTGGTATATGTCTAGTTGCTTCACATTTCAGACTTATTTTTAGCTTATTTTATTCATTTATTTGTTTCTTTGCTGCATAGAGAGTTTGAAAGGAATCCATTTTCTTCTTGCACCATGAGGATTCCAGGGATCAATCTCTGATCATCATACTTGGTAAGAAGCATCTTTACCTGATAAATCATTTCTGTCACTCCTTATGCTCTACGCTCTCTCTTGATTTTAGGAAAAGAAGTTATTATCTGTCCTTTTATGTCTTGTTTATCATGACTCATTTCTTAACTGGCAATGTCTCCGTACTTGCACATATTGCTACTCACTGTCTCTGGCAAACATTCTGTTCAACCTGTGATGTCTTTCTCAAAAGTGTTACAATGTCTTCTTTCCATCTTGCACCGCAGCTCAAAGCTTGCCTTTGGTGAGCTGAATACAGAAAACATTGTCTCTATCATGGGTTATAGGGCTGTTAACTTATAGGACTTCTCAGGCAATCTTAGATTTTTAAATTTTGGTACGACTTCTGAGTATTGTATGCATTATGTGTCGACTTACAATCTTCAACAGTCATGACTCTCTGAAGATGAGAACTACTGCCAGTAAGGAATCTGAAGTCCTTTGTAATAAGTTTGATATTTTAGCTTTATATCTATTTCAAGCAAATCAATTAGCTCTATTTTTTTTGCCTTCATCATCGAAAACATTCAATACTGCATTCTTTCACCGAATCATTCATTTACTCTACCAACAAATACTGAAGGGCTACTAATCTTCAGAACATCTTCAAGCAGCTACAAAATGTATGTAGAAGGGTCTTCTCGCAAAGAACATACACATCAATGTGAGTCACATAAAATTCAAACAAGATTGTCTTTGACCACAGCTAGACTGGGGGCACCAATTTCCAGAATAGCAAGAAAGATAGGACTTCACACAGAGTTGTGATTTTCGACCAGTGAAGTGGAAATGAAGAAAATTTTGTCACGGCAGAAGTTGGAGGAAGGCATTTCAAGGCATGTAAATAAATATAACAGTCAGTGATCTGAAAGAAGCATATGAGTCAGGAATAGCATGTGCTAATAGCATTGTTAAGAGATTGTTTTCTAGAACCAGAGTGAATTCTAATGCCAGTACAGTCACTTATGATCTATGTAGCCTTAGTTATTTTATATCTGTCCCTTATCTGCAAAGTGGAGATGACTATGAGATTTTCTTCATTTGATGCAGTAAGTAAGAATATACTTGGAACTAATAAAAATAAATGCTGTTTATATAATTTCTTTAATTATATTAATAACTATTATTTTAGTGTTTTTATATCAGTCACCATTGGTAATGGACAGATAGGTGAATGAATATATATATTCTATATGAACTAATAAATATCACATTTGTAATGTAGCATCTTTGGCTGAGTCAAGTCCAATTTTGGAACAGTTATGTCAGAATTGCTGATGGTGAGACACAAATATCAGCAAAACTTTCTAACTAATTCTATGATTAAGACTGAGGACACAGAATTAACTGGGAGTGATCTTTCTTCTGGAACTTATCATACATGGTGCCATATCTAATGCCAGATCAACTCTAAAAGATAACGTTTCCTAAAATAATTCAGAGATATTGGTTCCTCATCTAGGATTATATAATCAAATGATAATTAGTTAGTCTAACATAGGAGACATGCGTATCAGGCTTGTAAGACACTGAATTGGATATGTGACGCTGGTCAACATGTACTGGTCTACATTATAAATATTAAGCATTTTCTGAAAAATAGAATTTCCTTGAATGTGTGGATCGACATTCAACACACACACACACACACACACACACACACAAGATCAAATGAAAATACAAATTCCAAAGTTCCTTATCAGGATATTTAAATCTCTTCACTGAGTTTTTTAGGGAAATAAAGGCAGTTCTTTAGTGACAGTTTCCAACTACATGCCACAGTGGTTGTCTTTAAGCTATTTTATTTTTTTGCCAGCAAAAACAAAGGCATTAAGACTACCTGATTGTTAAATAGGAGTGATCATCAGTTGATGAATTATTTTGTATGCTGCCCCAGTATAATATCTATCTTACCATTTCTCCAAAAGTCCTGACATGGCCTGTCAAATAGAGTATTGTATAACATAGTACCCAGATAAACGTACTCTCTCTGACAATCTGCAGTCAATAGAAGCCTCATTCAAAAGAGGTTTATACCAGAGTTAAGTAAATCAAATTCTACATTAGCACATGCACCTAGTGAGGAAATTCCAAAATCATGCTGAGAGTCACCCTGTTAGTTGACTTTACCCCTGAGAAATCAGGCTGATATTAGTTTGTTATTTCCTCCACTTTGAAGGTCTCTGTGTGGTAACACTCAAGAGGTAAGCAGCAATCTTAGCTTTTTATATGTCTATGAGAAGATAGCAAAACATGAATGAGTAAAGTGAGAATCAGATGATGAGAGTAGCTATGTCAGGCTTCCTCTGCTCAATGTGGGGAGCAGTAATAATACAGTTCTGTATCTGAGACCCGAGGACTGATTGAGAGCATCGATGCTACCTCTCTACTCCTGCTAGAATATCTGAAGAGAATTTTCTTTCCTCACAGTACCCCTCCATTTTTGCTTACTAATAATTTGAAAGCTACTCAAAATAATAAACTCTGTTAATGTGGTGAAACATAGGCTTCCTGGTGTGATAATGAGGTTTTAACTTTGACACTCTCTTTCAGGCTTGGTACAAGGTACAGCTTCTGATTTACAAACCTCTACCCAGACACATAGCCAAAGAACCCATAACCAGCCCGTGTCTCCAAACTAATCAGTAGAATTAATTACTCTGTCATACTTTGCTGCAAAAATTTTCCCTTTTCAGGTCCGTTTGAACAAAATATTTGTTTTGTGTCTAGAATTCCTTGAGCCACCATTTTATCTAGACTTAGCAGGTGGTTGTTATCTTGAATCTCTTGAAGCTTGTTTGTTATTAGTCGTGATACTGGAAATTATGGGGTAAATGGTAGCCTGATTTCCAGAAGGAAATTCACTTCTAGTTAACTCTGGGTCCTCTCTTGACTTAATCCTGGAATTATAATGGTTGACTATTGATATTTGAGCCTCAGTCTCAGAGATCCTGAGTCACTGTTTCAAAAAATCCGGAAGATTGGGACCACTTTCAATCAAAGATTCCATATTCTGAATGTGATTATTTATTTATATGACCACTTATAATATCATACTTCTAATAATCTATCTGTTCACTAGCAATAATGAGTGATGTAAAAGCTCCAAGATGATGAAGAAGATTGGCATGATTAAGTGATTTTATAGTCAAAACTTATCTTATTAGTGCCAAATATTCTATTATCTATTATAATTGCATATGAATGTGTGATTATTTCCATATTGGGAGTGTCATATCAAGGATGCTTGGATATAGCAGATCCCTGGTGGTCTATGTCTAACGCCTAAGGTCATGTCCTCAAAAAGATCAGAAGGAAAATGTGTCTAGTGTATCTTCTGTATGATAATTTTCAAATGATTTAAAGAAAGTTTTCTTATATCAATGCGTTTTTCATTCCTTTAAAATTAAAGTGAATGTTCACTGAACAAATTGTCCAATAATTTTCACACGGTATGTTAAAGATGATTGATAAATTTATAATTATAAAATCTACTTGATATTAATTAAATTTAAAACTTAGCATGGTTCCAAACAGCATTATTATCCTTAACATCACTATGACATTTGTTTTTCCCCTTGGGAGTCATCAACCTAACCGACACATTCACTCCATCTTTAGGGGTCAAGACAATGTCTGCTGCTCTCGGGAGCTAAATTAACTGCCTCATCTCTATTCTTTCTGTGTCCAATGTGTCCTTTTTCAATATGATAATGAAAAACCATTCTGTTAACACTTAAGACAAATTATGAAACATCTGTGTTCTAGAATCCTGATATCTCCGTTAACCTGCTTACCTAAATCCACAGCCCTCACATGGGACATACAGAGTCTTGTAAAGTCTCTCCAGGGCATGGTTTGCCTGACACATATCTCCAGTTACGTAGTCCTATAATTCTCTAACACACTATTGGCTCAGATATTAGCTCCTCGCATGCCTTCTATTTTGATTTATGTTGCTGAAGTAGTTGAGGACTGAGTCCCTCATCTCTTCCATGCCTTCACTCACCTTGTCTTCACAGTGATACCTTTTCCTAACCTTGTGCACACTTGCACAGCCTCCTGTGTTCCTTACCAAAGCGTGCATTCGTATCTCCACTACCTTGGATATCACTGTAACACTACCTTTGCAACTTATGTTAAATTGTCCTAGTAGATTATTGCTAATTATTTGCCTCTTCATTGCTATCAATAAGATTGTAAAATCAGGATTTTTTAAAATTATTCTTTCATTGTTATCTCCAGTCTCTGCCAATCAGCGAATATTCATCCAGAGAATGATTTCCTAGGTATAGACATTAGCTTGCTAAACAACTGACTCCTTCAGGTCTCTTCCACATCAATCCTGCCCATGACAAATGCTACTGTTTGGAACGTTATTACGTTTTTGCTTGAGTTACTGTCTCAAAAATGTTTCTCAATTACGCATTGCATCCTATATCCTACTTGCAAGGATAGTCTTTCTATTCTGCTTTGTTCCATGCTCTTGTTTCATAAGTAAAGGCTCTATGCTACAACACACCATTCAGCATTCTATTGTGTGATCCCTCGGTGCCACATTCAATCCACCTGTGAATGTTTCATCTCTCACCTCTGTGTCTTTGTGCACATGGAGCTTCTTCCACCTGCAAAAATTCTCATTCCAGTCCACGCTTATTATGCCCTATCCTTCCATCAAGCTGCGACTCAGTTATTACATTCTTAGTGAATTATTCTTCCAGCCAAAAATAATTTTCTCCTCTCAACAGATTCGGCCACAATATAATTAGATATGCTTGTCATAGTTTTCTTATTAGTTTACAAGCTCATTACCTAGAGTGTCAAGGAAATCATCCTCTTAGGCAGTCATTATATTCACTTTATTGAATTTTACATTCTTTATTTGCATTCTACTTGACTTTAACAAAATATATTTTATACCTTTATTAACTGTATTGATAAAATTAAACATGATGCTTATATAAGTAGGAGTCTATTGCATACATTAGAGAAATCCAGAAACTTAGTTATCAATCCATTTCTCAACAAGTCTGGACTTTAATTTATCAGTAGCATCATTTTTAATGATTGCTATGGGGACACTGATACCCAAATAGTTATACAGATAATTCTTTAGAAGGAAAATTATAACATTTAAACATGTCAATAATTGCAAATCTTTACTTTATATTACAAAAATATAATATTAAGCTTCAGTAATCTACCCTAGTATTTAAAAAATTCTAGTTTTATTTTAATATATCATGTAACAAGCTTAATTTTTAAATAATGTTTTCAAAGATTTCCTCTCTCTAACATCAGGTCCATGATATGAGCTACAAATTCTTTCAGGCAGATAATGAATAGTGTTTTAAGATATGTGCTATTTACTTGTATCTTATAGATTTTAGATACTGCTTAAATTATTATTATCTAACTATATTATTATATCATGTTAATTAAAATACATGGTCTAAAATTAAAAATGAATTTGAGATATTTTTAAAAGATTAGAATATGCGTTGATAGGGTATACAGGAAACAGGAGGCTGAAAGTTCCAATTAAATTCAGAGAACATGGTGCTGATATAGATATCCAATATGAGTCAGCTGAAACACAACTGGCCCTGGACATCCAAGACAATGAGTCAGCTAAAGGTGGTAGAGCCCTGACATCAGGAGGACTAGCAGTAATCAGTGATGTAAACATACCATTCTTCCTGTAACAAGGCCATTGTTTTCCAGTGTTCTATAAATATGTCCTTGAGTCAGTGCCTTTTGCCTGTTAGTATAATTCTCCTACTTACTTGTGGGCTGGACCTGTCTTCTGCTCTGCACGTGTGCCTGCACCCATGCATGTGTGACCAGTATGTGCCTGTGTGCCTTCCAGCATTTGCTTGTGTACCGTCCTATGTAACACTAAAATTTGTATGGCTTATCTGCTATGACAACTTATAATATCTTCAAATCCTGACTCCCTGTAACCCTCTTCTTTGCCTAGTGTTGTTATTCAGGCATCATAGACTATGTATGAATTTCCCAAACAATACAGACAAGGAAAAACTACAGGGGCAATTTCAAGTTAAATTTCTCTTGTAGACAAATTTTATTTGAGTTTACCAGCATTAGTGATTTTTGAGAGTACTAATGTTGTCATCTAAGGTGCAGGTAGTTTATTTATATCAACCATCAGGACATAAATAAAGTATCCTGATTATTTTAGAAACACAATAAGTTCTTGTATGGTGTTTTATCAGGACCAGTGAACTTGTTTCATTTTTGTTGATGTAACAAATGTTCGGACCAAAAGCAGCCTTGGGGGAAAATGACTTATTTGCCTTGCAATTCAAAGCTGTAGCCAGACATGTTCTGGAAGGCAAGGCAAGAACTAAAGCTTTGCTTCCTAATTCAAGACCAGGGAACAAATTCCTGAATTTCTGCTTGCCTGATCCCCTAGTATTCTATTAGCACTTCCGACTCTTGGGGTCCTGAAACAAAGGTTGGTGCCTCCACAGTGACTTGGCTCTTTCTTTCCACACCAACTAACAATCAACATAATTCCCATAGGCATACCCAGAGGCCAAGTTGATCAAGATAATTCCTAGTTTAGACTCTATGTCCAGGTGATTCCAGGTTGCATGGAGTTAACAGTTACAAATAAACAGCATAACAAGCATACTATTTTATAGTGTAAATTTAATCTTACTTTCAATTCTAAATTCTATTCCAATCTGCTTGGAAGACAGAAATAGTATTGGCTTTCACAAATTGATCGTGTGCAGAGATAAATCTGAGAACTCCTATTGATTTGTGTAGTTTAATGTTCACTGATCTTGGCTTTTCTAAACAGATAATAATATGACAGAATATAGAATTCATACATAATTTCACTTCATTTATTTTAGTCTATCTTTAGAATATCAAAACTGATCAAAACGATGAATAAAATTTTGATACTAAATAATTGGCACACCCTAAATTCATCTAGATTTCTACCATAAGGTACAGTTTTAAGATACATCCTTATTAATTTAAGAATACCCATTGGTGTTTCAAGTCTGCCAACATTGCGAAAGAATTTTCCTGCATCGGTGTGAATGATCAAATTTCTCGCTTAAGCTAATAAAGTGATGAGTCATATAATAAGGTCTCCTGGAAAAATAGCATGGAATTTTTGGGACAAAATTAATTCTGATCATAGTCAGCACTTTTATACTCAATGCACTTTGCCTGCTGCTGTAAGTCCACATGTTTTCATAAAAATATAAAAATGATATAGTTTTCTCTATTCATATTACTTTTATTTAGATTTAATATTAATGTATATTTGGTTTTATAAGCAAAGTAGAGTTCATTTTATTTCCCAATCCATGGAGAAAGTTCTATAAATTTGGAGTTTTCTAAATTGTCATGAAGGTATTACCATTTATTAGAAATAACACTATCTATCCCTACTTATTTTGTTCCCAGAATCCTAGATGTGTATTTTATATCTAATTTATGTTTTTAAGTCTTAGTGCTTCT
>JAQHUG010000427.1:320258-330448 GCA_028555095.1 Dicrostonyx torquatus | reverse complement strand
GCTGGGGAACACAACACGCACCTCTCCACCTATTTACAACAACCACATAGTGTTAAATAAAGAAACCTCACCAACAGCATGTTTGCATCTTAAGATCATTATGGGGGAAACTAAGTGACATATAAAAAGAGGACTGCTGCCATTTCCCAAAGAAAAAAAGGATCACTTGAAGTGCTATGTTACCTAGATGTGTTAATCATGTAACATATACACACATGAATATAAATCCACAATATTTACTCACACAATATAAATATCATACTTTAATAAGACCAGATATTCTATATGAAATAGATAAATTTTAAAAAATCTATAAAGCAGCTAACATATTTGCATTACTAATAAAAATTAGTGTAGGCTATCTTTTCATCTATGCTCTTTATTATAATTTATCATTTTGTGACACTTCAACCTGTTTTAACCATATTGTAAGTAGATTTGTGCATATTTAAATGTTGGAAAAATAATCTTGATTAAACTGTACAATATATAAATTACAAGTACATGCTGTTTTCTTTAATGTGCTATAGTTAAGAAAAATGATATATATATTTTTAAATTGTACATGTTTGAAGTTTCTCTTCACTGTATGCTTTAGAAATTTAGGTAAATAATTTTTGCAATTTGTCCTTCAATTTATTGCTATTGCTGTCTCATCACTAAGAAGCAGTCTAAAAACCATGTAAATTTCAAAACCAATAACTCTGCATGCCATATATACACTGAGAACATTTTCTCTAGCATGTAGTTTATTTGGTTGAATGTCTGATTCATTTCCATCTTCCCCTTGTTCCTTATTCTTCCTCCCTTCTTGGTTATTTTTCTTAACTCTTTTATTACTGATGTATGTAAAATTTGGGCATGTTGGCATTGGAGTGAAATCTTAACACTCAATAGTGAAGTCAGAGTTAAAGGGGTTTAAAGCCAGCCAAAGATATGTGATACATTGTTTAAAACAAACCCTACGCAACAACAAAAACAACGAAACTACTTGCAATAGGAATCTTCTTAGATTTTAGTAAAATTCCATTAGTGAGGAGGACTTGATCAACAAACCCTGAAAACATCTACAGGTTGAAAGTTTTCATCATCAGCATTGCTTCATCTTAAAGGAGAAATCTAAGCATCAGTTTTCTTATACACAAGCAGTTTTGAGACTGTTTACAAATGTAGAAAGTTAAATACAGCCATGTATGTAAAAGCAACACATCCCATATTTGATATATAGAAACTGGTTAATCAAATGTTAATTTCATTTGCATTTCTCTGATGACTAAGGATGTTAACATTTCCTTAAGTGTCTTTCAACCATTTTAGATTCCTCTGTTGAGAGTTCTCTGTTTAGGTCTGTACTCCATTTTTTAATTGGATTATATGTTCTTTTGATGACCAATTTATTGGGGTCTTTGTATATTTTGGAGATCAGACCTCTGTCTGATATGGGGAGGGAACACTTATGCATTGCTGGTGGGAATGCAAGCTGGTACAACCCCTTTACGTCAGAAAATTAGGAAACAACCTTCTTCAAGACCCAGAAATACCACCAAAGGATGCTCAATCATGCCACAATGACATGTGCTCAACTATGTTCATAGCAGCTTTGTTTGTCATAATCAGAACCTGAAAACAACCTAAGTGCCTCTCGGCCAAAGAATGAATGAGGAAAATGTAGTACATTTACACAATGGAGTACTAGAAAGCAGAAAAAAATGAGGACATCTTGAACTTTGCAGGAAAATGGATGGAGGTAGAAAACATTATTTTGAGTGATGTAACACAGACACAGATATACAAATTTCATATGTACTCACTCATAGGTAGTTTTTAAACATAAAAGCACAGAAAACCAGCCTACAAACCACAATCCCAGAGAATTTAGACAACAATGACGACACTAAAAGAGACTTACATAAATCTAATCTACATGGGAAGTAGCAAAAGACAAGATCACCTGAGTGAATTGGGAGTATGGGGAGATTGGGGGAGGGTTGAAGAGGGTAGGGGATAGGTAGGGAGGGGAGCAGAGAAAAATATACAGCTCAATAAAAATCAATTAAAAAGTTAATTTCATATTTTTGCTCAGAGGTTTGATTAAAGAAAAAAGAACTAAGTTCATTGTTAAACAGTTTAAATTGTGATTTAAGAAAAATGCTCAAGAACACAAAGGGAAGCATGATGAATACTCCACTAGACAGATCAGGAATATTTGGGTGAGTTTTATAGTATAAAGAGAACTGTGTGAGATGAAGTAGAGCAATGTAAGCACCCCCGGGGTAGAGACATTTCATGCACATGCATACAGCATGAGACATAATGTATGAAGCTACATACCTGGAAGTTGTGGTACACTAGAGAAGTGATAAGACATGAGAGAAGGAACAAGAGTGAAAAAATCCACAAGTCCCCAATAAGAAACCTAGGATTTCAACTCAATGCCAGTACTGAGCCCATCTATCATCAAGGCTGTTGTAAGAGGGCTACGGGTTATATTCCCAGCACCTGAGAGAAACATGGGCTCTTTTGTTCCTTCCTGCCCGGCTCTTGGCCGCCAGCTAGATTATGCCTGAAATAACCACACGACAATTATGTTCATTTAAACTCTGCCTGGCACATTTTCACTAGGCTTTTCTTGGCTAACTCTCACATCTTATTTCAACCCATTCTTTATAGTCTGTAAGTCACCATGAGGTGTAGTGGGCTTACTGGGAAAATTCAGCATGTCTGACCCTGGTGGCTACATGGCGGCTCTCTCCTTGACCCAATCTTCTTCCCAGCATACTGTTCTCTTTTCCCCGCCTATCTGAGTCCTGCACTATCAAAAGGCCCAGGAAGCTTTCTTTATTAACCAATGAAAGTAACACAAAATATAGAAGAACCCTCCTACACCACAAGGCTTTTGGGTATTTCCTGGGGCATTCTGTAACAGACTGGTGTATTGATGTCTTTATGTGCAAAGACAAAGTCTCAAAAATTTCTGTATAAATTAGAACACTAAAGACTGTTTTTTTTTACTTAGTATATTTTATATGCTTATTTTGAAAATATATTAGACAAAGAATTACTCAATATTATTATTGAGTTAACTAAGGAGAACTCTCTTGCCTGGAATCTCTGTTGCTAACCCAGAATAGGAGGATAGAAATGAAATGATCCCACAGTGCATGGTACTGTTAACAGAGCATCATTGCTATAGTTGTGCAGTTTGATATACGATCTATTAGTGTTCTCTTGGTGATTGTTAAAGACTGTTTGTAGTAAATGTGTCTGTTGTTGGAAAGTTCTTTTGGAGTTCTAAATATATAACGTTACCACTTACCAAGTATTTATCTATGCTCGTGCTCTAAAGATCAATAAAAGTCCCTAAAGAAGTGGAGAAAAGACAGCTCTAGTTGGAGTCCACACAACTAAATGGTTGTCCCTGGCAATATTGAGCCTGTCTGGAATTACAGATAACATATGACATCATCCTTCTTGTCCAATATTAGGTTTGAGTTCTTTGGTACTTGAATTTGAGAAGTCAAATCCATTATATCAATTCTACATACTTCTGAAGTTTAAAAGGAAAGACCTTCATTGGGGAAAATATGATAGAGGAGTGAACAGAAGGAGGATGAAACACAATATCATAGCAGGGTAGATGTGAACAACTGGTTAGGACAGGGAAGCTGCTTCCCTTCCTCACTCTGCTATTACATTTACTTTTTTGCTACCCACAGTCTACTCTAAGAACTCTCCTGCTGAGATCTGACTGGTGAGTTGCTGTACAGACAGGCAAGTCATCATGCCAGGTTTCTGGCTGCCTGCTTCAGAGCATGTGAATGGTAAATGGGCTCTCAAGACTTCGGTTTGATCTGATCATACACAGGGAGCTGACTGATCTGATTGCTCCAATTCAGATATGGCTACGTTTTCATTTTCTTCTCACAGCCCTCCTGCTGATCAATCACCCCTTCTTAAAAGCAGGGAAGTTTGCTAGGGACCAGAACAAAGACTGGGGTTTCAGTTCTACAGAGCTTTGAGGAGAGAAGTGTGGAACAGCTATGAATGCCAGGAGCATTCCTCTTCATGTTAAGTCTCAGCCAATGGATAATTTTAAGAACAAAACTGAACTGGTCTAGTTTACTTTCTGAGATTTATTTGTTTTGATCTAAAGGTGTGTGAGTATTTTGCGTGTCACTTGAGTGTTATGTACATAACACTCACTGTGTGTATTTTTCATGGAACCTGGAAGAGCATCCTGGGTATCCTAAATTTCAGTTACACAAAGTTGTGAACTTCTATGCAAGTTCTGGGCACCAAACTCAGAAGCTCTGCAAGATCAATTGATACTTTTAACCACTGAGCCACACCTTTAGCTCCAAGTTGGCATATATTGGCAAGCAGTTTTACAGGATTCAATCGATGATCAATTAGTACTATCAGTATCAGGCCGTAGGGGGACAGCCCATTATATCAGGTGAGTGTGGTAGAGAAAAGCTACTCATTCCACAAATAGGGAATTAATGACAGTAAGAAGGTTTGGACCCTCAGACCTCTCAATGTTGAACTACCAGTGATAGAAAGATCTTCCACCAGGCTCTACCTTTATTTTAGGCTTCTTAATCTCTCAATAGTACCACACGAATCTTTGGAAAACATTAAAGATCAAAGGTAAAGTAAGCAGCTTGGATATCATAAGCCTTTGATATCATAACTATAATGTTCTGCAGGCCCCTGCGTTGCTATCCTGTGTGGCATTTATAAGTGTTAGAAACTTTGGAAAGTGGGAGGTATGACACCAATAACTTCAATGGCATGGTGTTCTTGAAAAGGGTTTGTGGCCAGAACCCCTTCCTATGCACAACCACTTCCTGACAAACATGGTTTCCTTTACTGTTTTTCACACAAACTCTAATATTTATATCAGGCTATTTTGGTACTGATGCAAGCCTTTTTAAACACTGGATGTGCTTTTCACCTTAGACATCATTGTGGTTTGACAAGTCCACCAGAGAGCACGCACCATTTCAGGAGAAGAGTCAGACTTTCTATGAACATCATCTATTACACTTAAGATTCTTGGTCCTATTTGAAATGCTGGGCATCAAAAAGACAAATCAGGGGTAAGCTGAATCAGGTTCGGTATTTCTCTCATAGGGTCAAAGATCAGATTAAGTCCAATATATAAAGCATGGGATTTATCTTTGAAAGAGAGATACAAGTGATCAATGCCAGAGTTCATAGGCGCAGTTGGAATGCAAGCTTGAGACCCACCAGAGTGCACAGGCATGGGGGAGTGCTAGCTTGACTTCCAGAAAAACTTACATGCATTTGCCTGGGATTCTTTGTGCAAAGGAAAGAAATAGGAAAGTTTGCGTCAGTTTATCTTAACTCCATGAAAGGAAGCAAACATAGGACTTAGAAGCAATTAGAGAAAAAGAAAAAACAAACTTAGAAAGCTATCAGAATAAAAGTTCTTGTATGTTTCCTGCAAAAGTACCTTCAGTGTTTTAGTCAAGCATTAGCATTAAATTCTAAAAAGCAGAATTAACAATAACATTTATCAAAGCTATATAAAATTAAAATCACAGGTAAGACTGAGAATAAATGGTTAATTCGATTTCCTACTCCACAGTAAATAGTTGCATCATTTCTTTGGCGTTACCTATTATAAAATAAATTATCGCTGAAGGATTGGACACAGCCAAAGAATTAACTTACTTTCTACAGGCATCATCTCCAGGGATAATATGAATTCTTGGATCATTATAGCTATGCTAAAATCAATTTAGATGGATCAGAGAAAGAGAGTTTATATAATAATACAGAAAACACTCCAAGGATTTCAAGTTCCCATGGCATGAAGAATTTATAATAAGCTGTTCTATCCTTAAGAGCAAAGGCCATGATAAGTTGAAAATAGCTTGCATATCTTAATCTAATCTAATATCCTGTGTTTGTTTTTCATTTGAAGAACTTATTTTGATAAATGTTTCAGATATAAAAAGAATTACACTATGCGTTCTATGTTTAAGATATTAATTCGATGTTTACATTAAAGTCAATGTATAAAATTTCTTACTACATAATGAAGATATTAATTTCTCTTCTTGACAGAATTTCAAAGTTACTTATATTTTGGAAAACCTAAATTCATCATTTCAAGTGAATATTCAGAGTTAACTGTTTTCCAATTTGTAGACTACTAGTAACACTGGTATTATCATTATTCAAATCAGCAAGTGTCCAAGTGTAGTCAACCACACGTCCCACACAACACACCAATAGATTAAGTTTTGTTGTTCTTGTCTCTTTTTTATTTGTATGGTTTTCTTTCTCCATTATCTTCCACAGTCTTCTTGAACTTGGTATATAAAGATTATGTGGGCTGCAATTTACTTGTGTCCAATCATATTCAAGGACTTAAACCCTAACAGCTATTTCAAAGTGTCCCCTCGCAGCAATAAAACAGTCAAGATCAAAACTCATAAACTTATGGCAAATATTCACCACTCTTTTTTGTTATATTTTATTTTATCACCTGTTCCATTCCAAGTTTAATACATTATGAAGTAAAACAGCATAATTTGTTTAGAATATTTGAAACAAAAAATATAAAGTAAAATCATGAAACTTAAACTTGATAAGCATTTGAGGTGAAATACAAATACATATACCTCTAATATTTTATTATTCATCTATTAAAATATTTATATGAGTCTCATAGCCCATTTATTTATTCTCTCTTTCCCTGTGGATAGCATCACTAACCCTTCCTGTTCATTCTTCATCCTGAATAGTCTTATTTCATCCACTTAAATATTAGGTCCTAGACCATTCTCTTCCTATACAAATGTATTGAATCTCAATTTAAAGTACAATTAGTTTTGTTTATTAATAGATATTTATGCACAGCCCAACTTGGCTATGCCCGTTACTCATTTAAATGCTTCACTATAGTTCTCATTTTCCATGCCCACAGCTAAACCTCTGAACTCAGTTCTATCTATATCTACTATTTTATCATTCCTTTTCACATTTTCCTCTCTTGTCTATATGTTCATTGAACCATGCAAAACCTGCTTTCTATCTCTTGATCCACTGCATTTAATAGTCTTCAAATACTCTTTTAAACCCTCTCTGTATTGCCACTGCTCACTCTGACCAATAAGATCGCTGACCCACACATTGACAAAAGTGTCTGATTTTCTGCTTCCTTTCTTGCCTTTTATGATTGATTTGCTATCATTTTGTCAAATTTCATTACTCCTCATTCCCTCAATTTATAAACCTTTAGTGGTTTCTTATTGCATGTAGAGCAAAGTCTAAACTCTACTGCATGGCATAAAATCGATGTTGTGCAATCTTTCCCCTTGTTATCTCTGCAACTATCTTACTATTCACTGTACTTCCTGGACACTAGTAATTTTTCTTGCAAAACATCGGATCTGTTCTAAAGACCTTTGCAAATGAGGAAGTCCTTTCTGTTCAGGCACAATATATTAGATATTATTAAGAGTAGATTTTATAACCAGAAGCTACCAGCGCCACCTATGCTTGATTTGGCTGTGGACACACACTTTTGGGTCTGTGGGATCCACAATGACCCAGAAGCCTTTGATGTAGGGTAATCATGTACTATCATACCAAGTGCTGCCCCAAATCTTCAGTCCTGGGCATGGTAGAGAGGAAGGCAAAAACTTCATGCCATCCCTTATGCCTTGGGTGGTCAGTACTCAACTATGCTCCATCTGGGACCCAACCAAGATCCCTGACACTGGTTGCCTTGGTACCATTGTGGTGAGAGAATACTGGGTGGCAAGGTAGAAGAGAGGGAGAGGTGGAGGCGTTTGTGGAATGGGGAGGGAGGTATATCTGGAGAGGTAAGGGTAGTGAGGAACTGGTTTACATTAATGGTCAGCTGGCCATCCAAATACAGAGAGATGTCTAAACCTGGGCTATGACCAAAGGCTCAGACATGACCTAAGAAGGGCACTGGAACAGCAGACGGGGCCTATGTTGATATCTGTGTCTCCTTTTCTCACTGGGGGTCAACAAGGACTTGTCTATGCTACTACCTGTGGCCACATTGGTTCCGAGAACCGCAATGTTGTTGGGATCATGCCAATTTGGGTGGCCTGTACAACCACCTGGGACCATAGTGACAACCTGGCACAAGTTGCTGACTATGAGTGTGTGGTGTCTGTGGTCGTGCCACCTTACCTGGAAAGCCCACTAGAGCTGACCTTGCTGTAATGGTTGCTGGTGAGCCAACCCTGAGGGCATGAGAGCAATAGAGCTGACCCCATTTTCCTTCCTCATCTGCCACATAATGTCATAGGTAAGAGAAAGATGCCTTCCCTGCTCTACCCATTGCTACCTGTGGCAGGCAAGAAAGCTTGCCCAGGGGTCATGAAAGAACTATCCCTGCCCCTTATCAGCTGAAGCACACAGAAGATTGCTCCCTACCTGACCCTTTGTCAGGTTTGCTAGTGAGCCAACCCTGCAGGCCTGAGAGCAGTAGATCTGACCTTACCCACCCTATAACCCCTACAACAATGGGGAAAGAGGGCCATGTACCTTGCTTGGGAAAAACAGTAGAGCTGACCCTGCAAGTGTGAGTGAGGTTACCTGGGTCTAAGGGCCAGAGAATTAGACTAGCTCCTTGCTGTAAATAGCATTGTATGATCTAACTGAGGCAGTGATGGAGAACTAATTTGGGTAGTGACGATGAGGGAAAGCTAGCTAGCTGGCAACCCCAACTGCCACCCAAGTCCAGAACCAGCACTATGAGTTGTCCCACCCTAACATTCACCAAATCTATGACTGTAGGAACATGTGAAGGGTACAAACCTACAGATCCAAGACAATAAGATCTTCACAACACAGGACAATATGACAATAACAGGATATCTAAGAGGAACCCCATTGAGAGTCCATTTTAGGTGATGTAGCCAAAACTGAGGTCTTTAGCTAGACCAATGATCATGGAAATGAACACTTGCAAGTAAACATGAAAAGAGGTAAGAATAAACTGTGTCTCAACTGGGGACACTAATTTCCATGACTACTCCTCCTCCTCTTTCTTCTCCTCCTCCTCTTCTTTCTCTTCCTCTTCCTCTTCCTCTTCCTCTTCTTCTTCTTCTTCTCTTGCTTTGTTGGGTTTTTGTTTTTATCTTTTAAATTTTTGTGGGTGGTTGTGTTGAAAGGGACAGATACCAGGGGACAGAGAGATAAGTGGGATCACAATACATGATGTGAGATCCACAAAGTGTCCATAAAAGTTGAAAATGACCATTTTTTAAACTGTAAATAACATATAAAATAAGTATTTGTGCAATGTTTTTTAAAAAAAATAGTTAATTTAAACATTTTGAAGTAAGCATAGGAAATAGCTTAGCAACCTGGGACTCTTCTTGGTTTGGGCTATCCACACACCAATAATCTAATAATGTACTTAGCAGCCTGAAGCCTTTACTTACATGCACCATGCGCTCCTTTCCAAAGAAAGCATCTAAAATCCTAGAACTTAGAACCCCACGTCCAACATCAAGTTGTATGTGTTTGCTTTAAACAATGGATTAAGTTATTCCCCTTAATAATTCCACTTCCATTCTGACTATAAACAATGCACTGATCTATCCTAAACTATTTTGGGGTGATTTGCACAATAAGGGAAACTGTGTCTTCTATATTACCCCATTAATCATCTAATAGATATGCATAATTGGGTGTGTATATATTTAAAATTAGATATATTCTAGGAAAGCACATGCTTATCAGTGAAATGGTTATATAAATTAAATCTGTAAATCACAAGTAGAGAATCACCCAAATCATACCCATAATAACCAGATTCCTTTTCATGAACCTATCAAAGGAAGATCCAAAAAATAATCTGGGTTTTTATTTATGACACCCACTGCCTCTCTTGACAACATGTTCCTTACTAATTTTTCCTATCTTAACGCTTCACTTTTAATAACATTACTTGCAACTTTGAAATTCTGTGTGGCCAAGATCAAAAACACTAATGACAACTTATGCTGGAGAGGTTGTAGGGAAAAGGGAACACTCCTGCATTGCTGGTGGGAATGCAAGCTGGCATAACCCCTTTGGATGTCAGTGTGGCAATTTCTCAGAAAATTAGGAAACAACATTCCTCAAGACCCAGTAATATACCACTTTTGGGTATATATCCAAAGGATGTT
>JAQHUG010000427.1:302638-313556 GCA_028555095.1 Dicrostonyx torquatus | reverse complement strand
CATCACCATAAAAATCTCGTCTGATGGATGGAGATAGAATCAGAGACCCACATTTATATCAGAGCGATGGACTGAGCTCCCAAGGTGCAGTCGAAGAGCAGAAGGTGGGAGAAGATTAGCAAGGAAGTCAGGACCGCGAGGGAATTGTCAACATTTTGATCAATATTTTGAGAGTTCAAGTGGAGGATAACATCCTTTAATAGCTAACTTAGAAGTTTAAAGAGATTCTAGACACAGAGATCTCTTTTTAGAAAATTCTCTAGTACAACTGTTCCCTTCCTATTATATAGTGTGTATTTGGACAAAAAATACCTTTATATATTGTCTATAAATAAACATGAAGTTATCAAGACTTAGACTTGCACAGCCCTGGAATTACTCATTACGTTACAAAGACTGTATTTTAAAGAAGAGAAGCAGAATTTAGTCTATGCACATTTGCTCACACTCACACCTAATGTTCTGAGAAAAAAACAAAGCATCAACAAGATTCCATGACTTTTTCTAGAGAAAAATATATCTTTTAAATGGAATATGTTTTCATTTTTGACAGCTGGAACAAGTTCATTATGACAGTTCAGAAAATAGTGATTAAATTTAAACTTCTCAGTAAAACATTTTGTTCCTAAAATGTCATTACAGAGAAACTAGAATATTGATTTAGAATATCAACTTATTAAATAATAGAGGGGTAGATTGTGGTCAAAAGCATTTGTGAAAGTGAATGAGAAAACTAAATTCAAAATTGAAAAGTAAATTGTCTAAATTCTGATTTTGAGTTTTTATAATGATTTATAATTCTTTATAAGGTTATTTGGTTCATAAAAATATAACATGTATACTTCTTATACTACAACAGTCACAGTTTACATGTGTGTTTTCTCCGTCTAGTTTTGAATTTTTGCTCCACAGTATTTCATCTAGGGTATTTTTCTACTTTATGTCTTATATATACAACCCGTAAACATATTTATCAAAGTAACCTGTGAAATAAAAGATAATGAAAATGTGATAAATTTGCATAATAGAATATTATTTAGCTGTTAAGAAAAATGAAATTTTAAAATTTGTAGGTAAATTGATGGAATAATCAGTGATACTGATGGAGGCTAGGTAGCTTATAAGGACTGGAGAAAGTAGAAGGGAACTTCCAAGGAATTTGGCTATTTATTAATTTGGTATTTTTGTGGGATGATTTCTAACAATGAAAGTAGGTATTTTTCTGACTCTTTTTTTCTTTTTTCTTTTTTTTGGTGTGTGTGTGTGCTGACCCTAGTAAAAACACTCTCCTAGGCAGCTGTGTTCAGTTCCTTTAGCTTAGGCTTTCTTTCTTTTTCTTTTTCTTGTCTTTTTTTATTGTTAAAAGAAAAATTTACATTTGCTCCCCTTGTTCCCGGCCCTCCCGCCCCCCCATACCCCACCCGCCGTCCCCTTTCCTTCTTAAGATGGGGCAGGATACCCTGCCCTATGGGAAGCCCAAGGCCCTCCCCCCTCCATCTCGGTCTAAGAAGGTGTGAATCCATATAGAATAAGTTCCCAAATAGCCAATACATGCAGAAGAGATAGGTCCCAGTGCCATTATCGTTGGCTTCTCAGTCAGTCCCCACTGGCAGTCACATTCAGAGAGTCCGGTTAGGTCATATGCTCATTCAGTCTTGGTCCAGCTGGATTTGATGAGCTCCCAATAGATCAAGCACACTGTCTCTGTTGGTGGGCCAGTCCCTCACAGTCCTGACTTCCTTGCTCATTTTCTCCCTCCTTCTGCTCTTCCACTGGACCTTGGTAGCTCAGTCCCTTGCTCTGGTGTGAATGTGGGTCTCTGGCTCTATCTCCATCAATCATGCGAAATTTATATGGTGACGATTAAGATATTCAACAAAGTAACTATGGGACAAGTTCAGTTCAGGCACCCACTCCTCTGCTGCCCAAGTAGCTAGCTGGGACATCCCTATGAATGCCTGGGATCCCCTCAAGAGACAAGTCCCTTGCAAATCTTAAAAAAGACTCCCGTTAATGTAGATATCTTATTCCCTTCTCCAATAACCTCCCTTCCTCCATCTCCACCCTCCCACCACCCCAGGAGACTCTTTTTCTCCTATTGAGTTGCATTGTCTAGTCCTGATGTAAAGGTTTTTTGCCTTGTCTTATTGTACGTTATTTGTTATGTTTGTTTGTTGTCTCTTGGAGTCCTGCTCTTTTCTGAAGGAACATGGAAAGGGATTATAACTTGGGGGAGAGAACAGTTGTGGGGAAGTTGGCAGTAGTGGAAAGGAGGTAAATTCTAGCTGTGATATATTGCATGAGAGAACAATCTATTTATAATAAAATTAATAGTGTTATAAAAGGATAAAGGGGAAACTATTAAAAAAGAGAGCAGAAGGCAACACATATTTAATGAATTCATGTTATTGCCACTCAATATATTCTATATTTAACCTATCTTTGGTACTTAATCCTCTCTGACAGTCACAAGGAAAAATAATCACTCCATGTTACAAATGAGCCAACTGCTGCTGAGTGTGTTCAAAGTGGCTCTAAGTAGTGGCACATGCCCTTAATCGCAGAACTCCGGATGCAGAGGCAAGTTCATTTCTGTAAGTTTGAGTCTGACATTGACTATATAGTGAATTCTAGGACAGTTAGAACTACATAGTTAGACCCTGTCTCAATGCCTTTCACCTCCCCAAAAGAAGAAAAAAATATTTTTGCAATTCATCCAAGGAACAAAGGTTTCAATTTGGTAAAATCTGCTGTGGGTCATCCGAGCAGTGGTATTCGTACTCTGTAGAATTTCTCCAAATTTCCTTTATATTTCTCAGGTTTGGGATAGCAATACTTAACACATAAAAATTCTGAAATAATACTGAACATACAAAATGCTAGACAGTAATGATGTGGGAGTCCTCTCTGTATGCTGTGAATACCATTGGTGAATAAAGAAACTGGCTTGACCTGATAGGGCAGAGTGGAACTAGGTGGAGAAAGCAAAACTAAATGCTGGGAGAAAGGAGGCAGAGTCAGTGAGACATCATGTAACCACTAGAGGCCAGAAGGGAAAGACAAGAGCTGCTAGCTAAAACCTTGCCTGTAGGCCACGAGCCTCGTGGTAAAATATAAAATAATGGAAATTGGTTAGTTCTAGATGTAAGAGCTACCTAGCAATATTCTTAAGCTATTGGTCAACCAGTATTGTAAATAAAATAGTTTCTGTGTGATTATTTTGGGAGTCTGGGCAGCGGGAAAACAAGCAATCTCCTACAACATAGAAACAAAAGGAAATTTGGCCACTTACAGCTTTAATGATAATACTAGACAGCGGTCTAGAATGTGGGAATTAAGAACAAATGTGAAGGAAATTTCATCCAGCACTGCAAATCATTCTTGATTAAGAACTATTAGAAATGGGTCATCAACAAGATATTTTACACTAACCACATAATGGTAGTTAAATCCACAAGGAATGTTAATAAAAATAGACTCTCTTCAAAGGCAGCATGCCCCTGGGACAGAAGCTATTTCTAATGGTTCTAAGAGCAACTGAGACCATTATGAAGTGTTAGAAGGTTTGGTTTTGGTACATTAAACAAGCAACTGGATTTCACTTACTTTCAGACAGGAGTTTCATTAACCTGTTAATGTTTATTCATGTCATATCCTTAACAGACAAAATAGTTAAGGTTCTATCAAATCTAGTATTCAGGAAACATGAACATATTCACTTATGAAATAGATGAGTAACATTTCTTTACATAATTTCAATCCTCTAATGTAAGAACTGTTTTTATAAATAAACTATTCTGTGAATATTAACTCGTTCAGCCGTTCTCTTTCCAGATATTCATCAGTCTCTTTTCTCTCTATTTTCCCTAAAAGTTTTCAGAGTCTCTTGTGTTGTGAAAAATTATGAAATTTTGAATACTAATAGTGAATGCTAACAATGTCAAAGATGTTATATTAAAATCTTACGTGTATGCTATCTCAGTTGATTCTGACAAAGACTTCTTGAAATCTTTTCTGTCTTGTAGTAGGTGCAGAATTTACCTTTGACCTAAGCAGATCTGGCACCACAGTCTGCCACCCTCATCACAAACTACTCTTTTTTTAATGTTTATTTATTTCATTTTACCCTGAGATCCAATTAGCCAGGTTTTCTCTTGGAATCTTAGCAGGACCCTGAGAAGTTTAATGGGGGTTAACCCTAAAATAAATGTCGATGGCTTACCTCACTCAATATGGTATTTTGTTCTTTTAATTAATTAATATTTGAAAAATATTTTTGACTCTAGCCATAAGCAAAGGACATTAAACTTATAGCTCACAAGCCTAGAGAAGTTAAATAGCAAGGTGAATCCAAAGAAAAACATATATAGATCCTCTTGGAAATTGGAAGCATACAAGATCATAGGGCAAAAGTTGGAAGCACGTGGGTGGGAACAAGGGTGGGGGTAGAGGTGAGAGAGTAGGGGAAGGGAACAGGGAGAGGGTAGAACTGGGGGGAGTGGGAGGGTGGAGATGGAGGAAGGTTGGATATTGGAGAAGGGAATAAGATATCTACATTAAGGGAGTGATTTTAGGATAGGGAAGATACTTTGCTCTAGAGGGGATCCCAGGTGTCCATGGGGACGTTCCCAGCTAGGTACTTGGGGAGCAGAGGAAAAGGTGCCTGAACTAGCATTGTCCCATAATCACATTGATGAATATCTTGATCGTCATCATAGAAATTTCGACCGATGGATGGAGATAGAAACAGAGACCCTCATTCACTTCAGAGCAATGGACTGAGCTCCCAAGGTCCAGTCAAAGAGCAGAAGTGGGGGAGAAGATGAACAAGGAAGTCAGGACCCCGAAAAGGCTGGCCCACCACTGAGACAGTGTGTCTGATCTAATGGGACCTCACCAAATCCAGCTGAACCAGGACTGAATGAGCATATGATCAAACCGGACTCTCTGAATGTGGCTGCCAACGAGGGCAGACTGAGAAGCCATCAATAATGGCACTGGGACCTATCTCCTCTACATACATTGGTTTTTTCGGAACTTAGTCTAGTTGGATGCATACCTTCCTGGGCCAGGATGGAGAGGGGAGGGCCTTGGACTTCCCATAGGGCAGGGTACCCTGCCCTCTCTTATGGAAGCAGGGGGAGGGAGGAAGGGTAGGGAGGAGCGGGAGGGGATTGGAAGAAGGGGAGGAAGTGTAAATTTTTAAAATTAAAATAAAAAATAGAAAAAAAACTTTTCTCTTCTTATATATCAATCCCAGTGCCCCCTCTTTTCCTCCTCCAATTCCTTCCCCCCTTCTCCCACCCCATTCCTCATTCACTCCTTGGAGAGGGTAAGGCTTCCCATGGGTAGTCAACAAAGTCTAGCTTTAAGGCAAGACCAAGGCCCTTCCCACTATATCTAGGCTGAGCAACGTATTCCTCCAAAAGAGAATGGGTTTCAAAAACCCAGGACAAGCAGAAGGGTCGCACTGCCAGAGACCACATAGACTGCCCCAGTCATACAACTGACACCGACTCGCAGAGGGCCGACTTTGGTCCTAGGCTGGTTCTGCTGTCAAGCCAGAGTTCGTGGGCGTCCATTCGCTCAGATAAGCTGTTTAAGTGGGTATCCCCATGACGATCTTGACATCTTTGCTCATATTCTTATTCCTCAAACTCTTTACTGGACTTTGGTAGCTCAGTCCAGTTCTCTTCTGTGGATCTCTGCATCTGCTTCCATCAAGTTTTAGGATGAAGGTTCTATGATGACATTTAAAATAGTCATCAATTTGTCTACCGGGAAAGGCACCCTCTTCAGGCACCCTCTTCACTATTTGCTTAGGGTCTTAGCTGGGGCCATTCTTGAGAATTTCTCTAGTGCCCGGTTTTCTTGCTAGCCCCATAATGTCTTCCTCAATCAAGAAATCTCTTCTCTTGCTATGGGTCTCTGTTCTTCTCACATCTCTACCATCCAGGCTCCTCATGTTCTCCTCTCCCCTCTCCTTCTCTTCTCCTCCTCCCCTGTTTTCTGCCTCTTTTCCCCCAAGCCCAAGGCTCCCAACTTTCTCAATAGATCTTGTCTATTTCCCCTACCCATATGTGTGTGTGTGTGTGTGTGTGTGTGTGTGTGTGTGTGTGTGTGTTTCTCTTAGGGTTCTCTGTGTTACTTAGGTCATGGGCTATAGGTTTAATATCTTTTCCTTTACAGCTAGTATACACTTAAGAGTGAGAACATACCATACTCCTCTTTCTGGGTCTGGGTTACTTCACTCAGGATGGTTTTTGCTAGTTCCATCCATTTACACGCAAATGGCCAGGATAAAAAACACCAAAGGTAGGATAGCTTATGCTGGAGAGGATGCAGAGTAAGGTAAGGGGACACTCTTACATTGCTGGTGGGAATGCAAACTTTTGTACATCCATTTTGGAAATTAGTATGGTGGTTTCTCAGAAAATTGGGAATCAATTTACCTCAAGACCCAGCAATACCGTTCTTGGGCATATCTCTAAAGGATGCTCAATCATACTACAAGGATGTTTGTTCAACACTGTTCATAGCAGCATTATTTGTAATAGTCAGAACTTGGAAACAACCTAGATGCTCCTCAACTGAGGAAGGATAAAGAAAATGTAGTACAGTTATACAATGGAGTACTACACAGCGGAAAATCAGAACTACTCTTAGATTTACACCTAAAGAGGAAGTTTTCTCAATATATCATTGTTGACTCTCACATGCTTTTACTGTCTTACAAAATAATTTCCATTCTGTAGTTGAGTTCAGAAAGCAGAACTCATCATTAAAGGCTGGGTTTTATTTTGTTTTTAGGTACGTATTCTTATAATAATAATAGAGATGATGGTGAAAGCTTCAAAACTATCATATAAAACAGAAATGGAGGGGAGGGAGGATCATTGTAAATGTGACCTCTGAAAGGGTAAAGCCTCTGTCTGCTGGGTTGTCTTGTCTCAGAGCACAGTTGAATAAAGCAAATCTTGTAACCTTTTTTTAAGTTTTTGAATTATTATTTATATTATTAGAACCCTTTTCCTGTGAGTTACAGATAAAATGATTCAGAATGGATGTGCTCATTTTAAAACTTAAGACCGGCTTTTTTATAACACCAAGTTTAGTCAGAAAATGGCAATGTCCTTAATGTAAATCCTAGCAAGGTGCAATAAAGACCTGTTAATTGCCTCTTACCACCAATTCCTTTAAGTACATCAATACTTTTTGACATTAGTGTCTAAATAAATATTTGTGTGATTTGCCACTTTTAAGATACTGGTGTATATTTCAAGAGTGAAGCTGCTCTTGTCTCAGATCTGCTGTTTTATTCATATGTAGGTCTCAGTAGAGTGAGAACAGCAGATGGGAACTTTAGGGTCTGTTTACTTCTATCTGGACTTTGATATGCAAATTACCATTCTGAAAGAATGTGAAATGAACTGACCAACAAATCCTAAGAGAATACCTTTAAAGAAAGAAGGAAAGGGTAGCAAATGGGAGGAAGGAGGGGATGGGGAGAGACTGCCAACATTGTGAAGGATGTGTTTTGTCACTTTTCTTTTCTATATAACATATTCAGATATAAAATATTGCCACCACTATAAAACACAAAAATAAGCTCTGGACATGATGATAAAAAAGATTCATTTTGCTAATTTTATCTATTGATTCTTACTCAGAGTGATATTTGCCTTTATACATAATTGAATTTTATAACTCTTCAGCAAAGGAAATGAGATATTTTCTTGATTTTTTTTATAAGTGGATATAAATGGAAACTAGCTCAAAAGAAATACTGTAAAGTGGTGAAAATAATCACAAGGATTTACTTCTTATCTTTATATAATATAAATTTTTAAAATACATTTTTTGATATTTTTCAGAAATAGAATAGTTTTCAGCCTTATTAGCTTATGCTATAGCTAACATTTTAACAAGTAAATACATCAAAGAAAAACAAGAATATGCAGAGAATATTAGGAAAGGTAAATTAGAAGGATGACAATGAAGAAAAATATAGTATTTGCAATTTTTGTTTTTTGTTTTTGAGACAAGGTTTCTCTGTAGCTTTGGAGTTTGTCTTGGAACTAGCTTTTGTAAACCAGGTTGGCCTCAAAATCAGAGATCCACCTGCCTCTGCCTCATGAGTGCTGGGATTAAAGGTGTGCGCCACCACTGCCTGGGAGTACTTGCAATATAAATTGAGTTCTGATTAGTAATATCTGCTGTTGGTAGGAAATTCTTTATTGGAAAATAGAGGTAAAGGCAAAACAAAATTCAGAATATTTAAAACATTCAGTATATAAAATGTCAAAAATTTTAAAACTGTATTTGGTAATCTACTTGCATAATTTTGTCTCACAATGCTTAAGCATGTGATGACTAATTGCTGGTGAAACAAAAATAGAAAATGATTTCATACAAAATACTTAAGGTGATATATATATATTATGTATATATTATATACAGTAAATGCTCATTGAACTGAGTGACAAATGGGATGTCTTCACAGCCTAGCATTGCCGATGAAGATGAAAGTTTATGTTCTCTGTATTTCCATTGTTGCTGCACAAACTTTATGGGATATGATGAGTCAGGATCCTCCAGGTTCATAGGCTAGCTGAAGCTCCCTGTATAAAGGCATATTCTTTGGGGTTATCTTAGATCTGCTTAATGAATTTGTGGCAGAATTGAAGCTGTCTAAAAACTGTAATCATTTGGATTTCAGCATTCTTACAAAGGCTTCTGGTTAAAGGCTTGAACTCCCATGTGTACTATTCTTCAAATAGTCATGGACGCAGGGAAGGAAGTCTAGACACTGCAGGTGTGACTCAGCAGGAGTGTTTGGAGTTCCTGAACTTATCCTCTCTTTTTCCTTTTTTGCTTCTTGAACATTATGAGGTGAGTTGTCTCCTAGTCACATACTATTGTTGTGCTTTACTCTGTCCCTAATGATTTAGGCAATAAGAAATGGAAACCTCTAAAACTTTGAGTTAATCTCTCATCCTTATAGCTTTACTATCTCTCATCTCTCATGTTGCATAGCAGTGAAAAGCCTGTGAATAGCATGTTCCCTTCGATTTAATAAGACATCTCTATTTTCCTTCTCCATAATTTTGGAAACCAAATGCATCACAACAATATCCATAATACAGAGATGTATGTACTATTGTACTATGATTGGATAGGGTAAGGTTGTGAACTATCATTGAGCTGGATGGATGTGAAGAAAGTTTAAGACCCTACAGTGATTTGTTTATACACAATGAAGAGGTAGTGGCAGTCTTCAATGGGCTTTAAAGAACAAATCATGAATTTTGTGAAGCTAAACCTTGCGTGATCTTTCCCTGTGATCGATGAGCTGGGTCACTTCTTATTCCCAAAGGAATTGTTTCACACCATATAGAAAATGCATGCACAGCTGGGCCAAAATAGCAGAGGCATATTGAATTGAAGGTAACGGGGGAAACAAAAATCAGCAACAACCACAACAAGAAAAAAATCGCAGTCTCACTGAGTCAGGTCAGAAGACATTTGCTACTCTAGTCACGTCACGCCCTTGCCAGATGGAGCTGACTTCTAGACATGGGAATGAAAAATATCTGGAAGTCCACCCACACCTTAATATTTCCAATGCTATGAGAGCTGTCATCACAGATGGTAAATGTAGAAAATGATTTCAATAAAATGTATGATTGACATTTTCAAATAAATGAGGAAAAGAATAAACTAATAACCCAAGCAGCTATAAAAGGCCTGGCACCTGTCCAAGAAAAAGTCAAGAAGATGACACCTGGTAAGAAAAGGGAAGTTAGAAATTTCATTATAATGTAGCTGGAGGCATTGATTGGAAAAAATGAAAATAATGTATTAAAATAATGTTATGTTTTCACTCCTTAACAAATTAGCGATTCCATTTACACTTAGTAAAAGTGAATCATACAGCTCATGCATCTTCCCTCAAGAGTTTAGTGTTCTTTAATGGGATTTCTGAGCATGTGAATAAATGTTGTCCCTGTATCTACATCTACTTACTATGCCTTTCCTTTGGCTCTTTTCCTTCTGTCGGTTTTGTCCTATTTCAGTATGCTAGCTTTTGTTTTATCTCATTTTATTTTACTGCATTTACCCATAGAAGCCTGCTTGTTTTCTAACCGGAGACAAACATGGGGTGGATATAGATAAGGTGGGGCTCCTGGGAAATGTAGAGAAAAGGGAATCCATAATCAAGATATGTTATATGAAATAAGGTTGTTTTTGATAAAAGGAATAAAAGAAAAACGTAAGACAGAAGTCTGAACACAGTTTACATTATTAGTTTCTGTATTATACAAACTATTTAGACATTTATGAAAAAGGAAATGAAGAGTCTTGATACATTGGGTGCAAAACTCAGAAATGATTATGCTCAGTCAATTGGAGAAATGCATTCCCTCACAGATATGCTCTAAGTAATTCACATATGCCAAGCAAAATTCTATGCATAATGAGTTTAATGGTGAATAAAGAAAGGGAGATATGGTTTGGGTCCTGTATAATTATGTTACTGTTTGAATACAATATGTCTGAGGAAGATATATCTAAAACAAATGATGGTAAAAATATCCTGAATAATGAAAATCTGCCATGTGATAATCAGGATGGTAAGAAAGTAAGTAAGATGTTGTTACATGGTGAACTGTAAGCCTAGAAAATCATAGGGTTAAATTCTCATCCATTATGTCAATGTATTTAGAAATTGAAGCATTAAGGCAACTAAGGTTAAATGATGTAATAAGAATGGACCATAACATAATCTAAAAAGATTGATATTCTTATAGAAATAATAGAGGCACTACATATGCCACTAAGTGTCCACAAAGAAAACACTGTGTGATAACAAGTGAAGCAAGCCATGTGCAAACCCACGTGAGTCTTCAGTAGGAAC
>JAQHUG010000427.1:268568-289298 GCA_028555095.1 Dicrostonyx torquatus | reverse complement strand
CAATGAAATATAAAAAATCATTGTAGATCAAATTTTAAATAAAATTCTAACTCATCAGTTTCAATGGATTCGAATAGATGACTTACGTACTGTAAATATTACCACAATTAAAATGAATGCAAAAAAAGCTTCACAATCAAAGAAAAAAATTAAAAAGATAAGAGCTCCTGTGTCCAAGTGAGCTTTAAAAAAACAGAGAGGATCTGAAATTGGGAGGGAAAGTAATGGAAGGGGAAAGAGTTAAATTGGGTTAAGTAGAAATGCTTGATTTGAAATAAAACAAAAATAATAAGCAACATTTTACAAATACATATAAAATACATATAAACTGCTCTGAAGCTTAAAATATGCTATGATTTTGTTTCAAAAGGGTTTCCTATATATAAATGAAATAGGCATAATATTTTAGAAATATATTTGTGAAAAGAGTTGTTCAAAAAACTGATGGTGGCTTCCAAAGAATGCTTAATTTAAACATACCATGATAATATATATTGATTATATCTATCTATATATTGTAACATGAGGGCCTGCTAGTTGGGGTTTCTGTCCTGCCTGGTACCCCACGGCCAGCAAGCCCCAAAGAAAAATTACACAGAGAGTCTGCATTAGGTTATAAACTGATTGGTCCATTAGCTCAGGCTTCTTATTAGCTCTTGTAACTTATATTAACCCATTATTCTTATCTATGTTAGCCATGTGGCTAAGTAATTTGTCTGACAAGCTATTTGTAATACATTAATTTGCCTATAGGGTCATAAAATTAACTGGACAAGAGCAGGATAAATATTTTATGTAGGCCCTATAATCTCACACACAACTGTGAAACTTGAAACATACAGAGCACTGGACTTTAGTACATTGCAACAAATCTCTGAGGTTGACCACAAAACTATAGTCCTCTAACTTGTGAGGGGTTAATTGTGTATCTTTGATTATAATCCGTATTTAACACTCAGATGGTACTTCTATAATAAAATATATACTTTCTATAACAAAAATTAAGTGTGGTGCTTTTTACATCAACAACTAACATTTCCAATATCAAAATATATTATTCAAGAACTCAGTATGTTTATTTAATTATTCTATATTCTTTATAGAATTCAAATTAAATTTTTTAGCATTAGAGGAGTTTCATTCTGACGTTCAGTGGAATCAATGAAAAATATATTCTTTTTCATTGCAGAGGTTCTCAACCTGTGGGTTGTGACCCCTTTGTAGGTTTTGAGTCAGAATTCTGCATACCAGATATTTACATTATGATTCATAACAGTACCAAAACTGCAGTAATGAAGAAACAACAAAATAATTTTATGGTTGGGAGTCACCACAACATGAGGAATTGTATTAAAGGGTCACAGTTAGGAAGGCAGCAGAAGTCATACTTTTAATTTCAACATTCTGATCTCCGTGAGTTTGAGGCCAGTCTGATCTACAAAGCGAGTTCCTGAACAGGCAGGACTACTAAAAGCAACTCTGTCATAAGGGTTGGAGAGATGGCAAGTGTTTAAGAGAACTTGCTTCTCTTGCAGAAGTCTTAAGTTCTGTTCCCAGCACCCACATGACAGTTCACAACCATCCATGACTCCAGTTTCAAAAGACCCAGCACTTTGTTTTGGTCTGCTCTTATAGCAATTGCAAATGATGCTAACCCACAGGCAAGCAAAACACTCATAGGCATTTTTTTAAAAAAAAAAGACTGCTGACAAAACAACAAGCACTAAAGCACTAACCCTCTAGCAGGAAAGCTAGGGTGTGGCTCAGCAATTGAATACCTGCCCAGCAGACACCCAGTCCAGAGTTCAAAAATTAGATTCTTTAAAACTGATAACCCATCAACCTAAATAAATTTTTTATTGAACAAATATGAATCAACTAATGAGATATGGAATGTATAAATGAGAAAGGGACATTTCAATGTCATATCAAGAGATGAGAGAACTTTTGGTTTTTGTTTCATTGTGACAATGTCATAAATAACTCAGGCTAACCTTGATATCAACTTAGGTTGGCTTTCAATTCCCAGTATTTCTATCTCAGTTTCATAATTACAAAGATTATAGGTGTTTGATATCACACCCAACTCCTTAAAGACAAATTTATGACAGTAACTGTCACTTACCTAAGTAATAGGTATTATCTGTTCATCTTTTACACAAAAAATTGAAATTTGCTTAGTTATTTATAGTTTATATTTGTATAAAATTGTTCACACTAAGAAGTTATAATGACTCACTAAAGCACCAATATACAATTGCCACTAAGGAATGTGTAATCCTGATTTTAGAATTTATTAGTGCATTATGAGAAAAGCAATTCCACAATATATCTTTATTTATATTTTAAAGTATTTCAAAGGAACCCTTTCGACTTTTAATTTAACTGCAATATTTTATTATTCAACATGAAAAGTCCAGTTTTCTTCAGCAGAAAAAGACTAAACCACAATGCATAGCTGTTATATTTCAAATAAGAACACGTAAAATAAAGAAATAAGGGTATTATTCATCGCAAGAAGAACAACCAAAAATGCTTTTTTATTTTTTAAAGAAATCCATCCAAGACAGTGGTTATTTATCTCTGCCCAACACAGCAGTGTATGCATCTTTCAAGAAATCTCTGTGACTTTATATAGTAGTTGCTTTTAGTGTTGTCAAATAACAGAATAAATCATGCTTTCGCCTTGTCTGCTACAGAAGATAAAACAGAGTCTGTTTTCAGGTTTTGAAAGTTGCCATCAATTGTTAGCCTTGCATGCTTCTTTATATGGGGATAGAGCCTGTGCAGAGCAGCCAGTGATAGAAAAATCACCATTTCCCACAATGTAGCTCAGCTTTACAGCTTTATAGTTTCTTATTTATTGATATTTATTTCACGAATGTCTAGTTTGCAGTAAGCTCAGATGGGAACTAGTAACTCGCTATTATCACAATTAATTTCCATTCATGCATGCTAAGAAACAAATAATAAAACGCTCCATTGTATAGTGATACATAACACAAGGGAGTAAATCAATGAATACCAACAGAGCCCTACTTTAAAAAGCTACAGATACAATAAGGATACTAGTAATTTTTAAATTTTTATTTCTTATTGTCTCAACATTTTAACAATATATTTTCTTGGTTGTTCTTTTATGTCACTTGTGAAGCCTACAAAAATAATGACATGTCCTCAAAAAGGATAAATTCTATGAGCTTCTATGAAAATAGAATGAGTTTTAAATTTGTAAGAGAACTCTGATTGAATATTTAATTTATTGTACTTTCATTCAAACTTTTATATGATTTTAAGGAACATTCCCAACTCTCAGAGTCAACAACTCATGTTGTTATAAACACAATTCTTGATTATCTTTGCTGAATGGAACTTAATATTAAGTGCTAATAACATGAACTTTTACACTGCATGTTGCTTCTCTGCTAAGACTTAAAAAATTAAAATACAACTGTTAAATTATACATTTTTTTCATTCATTTATTATTTAATCTCCAAAGCAATAGCTAAAATTGGAGACTGAAAGGGCTCTGTTATGTTACTGTGTGTGTGTGTGTGTGTGTGTGTGTATGTGTGTGTGTGTGTGTGTGTGAAGGAATGATATTAGCAATCCTCTACACCTTAGTGTATAATTAGAAAAGAAAGCTAAACTTCTATATGGTAAGGTTTTAGAATTGAGAATTTTGACTTGTGCCTCACATTTTAAAGAGTTATTTATTTTTATCTTACATGTATTTGTGATCTGTGCTAAACATATGTGCCTTAACCATGAAGATGAAAACAGGGAATGTGACCCTTCGAAACTGGAGTTACAAATACTTGTTATTTGCCAAGTGGGTGTTGGTAACCAACCTAAGTCTTAAGCAAGAGATGCAAGTGTTCATTATTTCTGAGCTATCTCTCTGGCCATGTGATACTTTAACTTTTAAATTATGTACATTTAAACAATGTAGTGTTTGTCTAAAGACATATTTAATATGAGTTAATTTCAGCAGTTGGAGAATATTTGTGTGATTTGTAATAGAAGGCAAAACAGATGGAGATTTTGGTATATAAGAATCTTATTGATGAACTGGGATCTCCAATAACATGGAAAGCAGTCCAAGACTGTCACATTTTTCTATAAATCAAGATATTCAGATTGTCTTGAAACAAAAAAAAATGACAAACAAATTAAAAACAAAACAAACAAAAACCCTGAATCATTGCTTCCTTTTCAACCCTGTTGTTAAATATATGACCTCAGGGTAGGCAACCTAACTTTAAGGAGACTTATGAGTAAAGAAACAAGAAGTTACAAAAAATTCTCATGATCAGCTTTCAAATCCAAGTGTCAGAAAGTACACCCAAAGGCCACACCCAAGTTTTTTTTTTTCTTACATAGCCTTAAGTTTGTCCTTGTTTTAAAACTTTGGAGCTTACTACCAGTAGTCTTTTACAAATGATTCTACAGTTATAAAATAATTGTGGAATTTTCAAATTACATACAAATAAGCAGGCTACATTGTCTATCCAGCTACATATACTGATTTGGAAATGGTCATTTTTGAATGGAGGTTGAAGAAATTCATAGACTTAAGATCTATGGGCCACTGATGATGGATAAAAGTATATCATTGAATACATAGTCATGTCTTTTAGGGACACTCACAATACTTGCATATGAAGACTGTCATTACTAAGGAGCAGCCAACTCTTTCAATACTTATTCTTTTATATAGTTATTTAATCTATTTATGTAGGTTTCTAATTTTTCATAAATACTTATAATCAGTAACTGTGAATGGTAGTTGCGTTATCATGCAACAGATTTTTTCCTTCTATTCAATTGTCCTTTGGTGCTCCTAGACCCCATCATCCCTTCTCTATCAGTTTACCCACATACTAGCAATCAGCATCATATAGTCAGATTCACATTAACATCCAAATGTGAGAGAACACGTGGTGTTTTCACCACTGCATGATGGTAATTTTATATTTACTGTTGAACATATTGTTTCAGAAGTAGATGGTTTGTTGTTTAGTATGTGGCTCACAGAGCATCAAAATCTACTTAAACCCAATGGAAGGACTTTTTTGGTTTTTGGTAAATTAAGATAAGCATGTTAACTTAGTAGGAAAGCTATAGACTATTACTGATATGAGATTTTCTCCAGGAATTTTAAAATTCCTCATTTATGCTATAATATTTTTGTATTATAGATGACTACTATGCTTTGGATAACATTTAACAGAATCCAGCCCCCATTTATACATACACACTCCGATTTTCATTTATTCTACATGTTACATACATTGTTCATTTTGTTCTGTGTGAATTAAGGTTGACATGTGCCTCTTAAAATCTCTGCTGAACACAGTGAAGTACCAGATTCTCTATATACATGCAAATTCTTAAATACAAGGATTCTGGATCCTTCAATCATGGTTTCCTGTCACCAGGGAGCACTATTCTTATTTCTGGTCTGAAGGAACTGGGTTCGTGCAACTACAAAAGTTTTGAAACTAAAGAAACAGAACACACAATGCAAATTTATCAGGAAAATGAACATAAAAGATATATTTCCAAGGGATACATGCCTAGAAACATTGCCACCATACTAATATGGATTGATTTAGATAGATCTCTAAGTCATTTCAGATGTGACCTAAAAGTATATATGGAGTAAAATAGCTTACTAAGACTGAAAAAGAGAAAAAAAATCTAAAATAACGCAAGCAGAAATGAAATAATAAACACATAAATAATGAGAAAATGTAAATAAAAATTATCATGATACAATGATTATACATGATCTGAACAAGAACAACAGCTATGGACATGCTGAAGTGCATAAGGGGAAGACATCAAATGCCCCGCCCTTTACAAACAGACAGACAGACAAACAAAAACTAACAGACAACTAAGGAATCGTGAGAGTAGGAGAAACAGTCTTCTCTAGAAAGAGCACATAATTTTGTTATTCAACACTTAATAGCTAATTCTGAAACATACACACAAATGGCATCAGACAATTATACAAACTAAGTAGATTGTATTATATATATATATATATATATATATAATGAATATTCTTTAATAAGTGTTACATGTATACTTATATACATGTAACAACAAATTAATGAAGAAAAAATCATGAATTTAAGTGAGAGAAAAGAGAAATATACAGAAACGGATGTACAGGAGAGTTTGAGGTGAGGAAAAGTTGAAATGATACAATTCTGTCATAATCTCAAAAATGAAAGAAAGAGTTAATAATATCTCAAAAGTTGAGATAAATCCTTAAGTAAGCTGATTCAAAAGTAGAAAATCATGACTTGAAGCCTGTGATGAGTCTGAAATATTCAAAATGGGGATTTAAAGATGAATCCAAGAGACTGCCTCTCATTAACATCTAAGATAATTGTTAACTATAGGAGGAAGCTCTCTTTCTCTCTCACTTTCTCACTCTTTTTCTGAGGAGCAGCAGAAAGAAAAGTATTTTAAAACCAAAATTATCGGAACTACAGATAATTCTCTGAGCATATTGACAATTAGAAAGCTCCCAGATCAACCATGGGCACAGAGAAAAGGAAACAGTATCACCATAGTACTTAGGAAAAAATTATGGTCACATAGTATTCTATGCCAAAATAAATCTTCCAAGATTAGAGCCATTATTAAAACTTGTGTATATTCTTATTAAGGTTGTGTTTCTGTACATTGAATTTAAGGCTTCCCACATGATAGTCATGGAACTGCATCTTTTGTAATAAAAAATTAACCATTTATTTAATTTTAATATATATATATATATATATATATATATATATATATATCTTTGTCTGTGTATGCGTTTATGTACAATAGTAAGCCAGAAGAGGGTATCAAATCCCTGGAAAATGGAGTTACAGATGGTTGTGAACCGTTTGTGGACTGAGCCAATTTTTTTCTAACTCCTTAAAGAAAAACAAATTCTCATTAAAGAGGGAATGTAACAACTCATGCACTTTGCCAAATGAAATTCTACAGGACATACTTGATGAAAAGAATATTTATTTCCAGAAGAAAGGATAAAATAATCATAGAAAAGATGTGGAAAGCATAAAGATGATTGGCTACTTTTACTTCTAACTTTTGACCCAATGAAACTGTTAACATTGTTGGCACACATATTAGATTAAACTCTAGACAATATCCCAAAGGGAAAAGGTAATTTGAATAGTTTCTGGGAGAAAAGAGAGTAGAGACACTGAATAAATTTATTCTCTTTTTGAAACACATGCATTAAAACATTAAACATTGATTCCATGGAAGTATAATATGGAACTTTCAAGCCAGTGTTTTAAAATCAAAATTAAAATTGATGTTAAATATGATTAAGACAACTTGCTAAATATTTTGAATTTAAGTCAGCTTATCACTTAGCTTATATTAAAGACTGTGGCAATGAACTAACTAATTACTCAACTTCATTCTGTCTTGCTGGGAAATAATTCAATCTATTTTTAGATTCCAGCTTCTTGATTTTATATTCTTCTCATGTGAGATGAAAGCCTCAGATGTCTTCAGTGAAAAGTGGCTTTGTTAGGAGGCAAATGTTATATTGCTAGAGTTTATATTTGGGAACCTTTCAAAGTAGAAAATACTGTCTGGTCCTATAAGCCTGCCCTTTTTGTCAGATAACTTCACCTTCTAGCTTTACATCATATCCCCAAACTCCCTGGTTTAATGCCAGAAAATCCTTGCGCCAAGGATTTCTTTATGCTCTCTGCTCTCACAGTTACCTATGATAACATGATTGGACAGAAGATCATAAGCTCCAAGCATAAATGTTTCTGAACTGCAGAAGAGGCTGGGCCATAAGGTCTTAATAACAACTTTCTCAGGGAGTCCAAATCAATAGCTGTGTCACAAAAGGCCTTGCTTATCCCATTCACCTCTGTGGAACAATTACGCAACGGTCTGAGTATGGTGACCATACTTCCTTTCTGAATGTCAAAGAGCCTCAGAAGAAATATTAATACGAGCATCTTTCTAGGGGAAAGCAATGCTGCACATTAATAGTGCACATTTTGCCTGCACAGACAGAGTGAGAATTTATTCAGCTCTAAGAAAAAAACTAGAGTATGAAAATATCATGAACTGAGTGCTCTTTGGAACTGTGATATTAATTGGGTTGGATCAAATGTGGAAAGACAAAAAGCACAATTCATTCTCATATGTGTATCTCAGCTTGCAATGTATACATGTATGTGTGTATGTGAGCATAAAGGTGAGTGGGGCATAAAATAGTAGAGCAGAGGGAAGAGGGGATAAAAGAAGTACTATGGAAGAAAGGGGGACACAATAACGTATGCGACATGGAAGTTGGAATGATGGCTGAATAGAGGGTATAAGGGAGTGCAGGAGTATAGAGGGATGCAGAACAGTGTAATGGGGTGCAGGACAGTGTAAGGGGATTCAGACAGCATGAGGGAGTACAAGACAGTGTAAGGAGTATAGGACAGTGTGAGGGAGTACAGGAGTGTGTGAGGGAGTACAGGAGAGTGTGAGGAGATGCAGGACGGTGTAGAGCCATGCAAGACAATGTAAGGGAGTACAGAACAGTGTAAGGGAATTCAGACAGCATGAGGGAATACAAGACAGTGTAAGGAATATAGGACAGTGTTAGAGAGTACAGGAGTGTGTTAGAGAGTACAGGACAGTGTGAGGAGATGCAGGACAGTATTAAGCCATGCAAGACAATGTAAGGGAGTACAGAACACTGTAAAGGGTGCAGGACAGTGAGTGTAGAGCCATGCAAGAAAATGTAAGGGAGTACAGAAGAATAGAAGGGGATCAGGACAGTGTAAGGAGGTACAGGACAGTGTAAAGGATACAGGAAAGTGGGTGTGGGTGCAGGGCAGTGTACAGAAGATGGGTAGATGAATATGGAAGCAAACTTCCTAAAACACACTACCATGGGGAATGCATGATAATAACTAATATTGTATATGCTGACAAAAGGGCACACTGTAAAACAATTGAAAGAGAATCTCATTTCAGAAATTTAATCTCCACTGCCAAATGAAACTGGTTGAATTATATCATGTGATCTCTCTAGGCCTTACTTCTAGCAGCAGATGCATAATCCAACACTAACATCAATATGTCAATAAGGTTTATCCTAAATTAATGTTCATGAGGAGCTTATTGGGGATTCATGTTACTTCAGAACACAAAAAAGAATAAAACTTGTATTCAAATTTGCATGCTAATTGGTTTCAGTAATTTCTTACATAGTTGTAATAGTCTTGGATAGAGGAAATAAAAAGCAATTGGATGTAAATTAGCACTTTAAAAATCAACAATACTTTGCTCAGATCTTAAAAATAATGTCATAAAGTAGACTAAATTAAAACAACTAAAATTATGTCAGCAACAGTATGCTAGCATGACATTTTTGCTTAGGAAGATGTTTAAATGATTATGAAAAATAGGTTGGTACTTAGGATGAAAAACTGATTTGTTATGAATAGAGTAATTTGAAGCATTTGGATTTGGTTTTAAAATTTAGAATTTACACTTAAAAATATATTCCTCTTTATTTGATTGATAAAGCAACAATTAGAGTGCAGCTCTCATTTTTGCTCATCAAATCTTGGTATAAGTCTATGTTAACAATATTATACAAAACAAAAGGGAAATTCACAACTCAGTAATCTACCTTTTAGAATACAATCTCATAATAAACTGCTCAAGTAGAAGTAATTATGTATCATCAGTGGACTTTGAACATGTGAGTTTGACAGGACATGCTAGGAGTGATGTTAAGGAGCAGAAAGAGACATTTAAAGTCAGCCATTCCCAGATATCAATTAGGAGCTGTAACTAGATATGTCACTATTCTCTAGTGCAAACTGGATTGTCCAAGGCCTGTGACATCCTTTCTGATGTACATAACAGATGACTTCCATATCGAGGAATTCCTTTGGGGCACACAAATACTAGCATGGTGGAGTCCTTTGATACAAGTATCATGGTTGATGTCAGCAAACTCTTTAACAAAGAGCTTGGTCACTGTCTGATAATGCTCTTAAGATTAAGACAATAGCTGCATCTACTGCCCAGACCAGGACTGAGACGTCCAGACATAATGGAGAATACTGTATTTTCCAAACAAAGAAAGGGCCTAAAGCCAAAACACAAAAAGAAATATGGTATACTTGAAAACAAGAAAAGAAAAGAAAAAGAAAGAGTAAGTATTTTCTTGACACAGCAACTTCTTGAACCAGATCTGGAAGACTCTTAAAACTTGGTTGCTTATTGAATCAGCACTAAGCTGTTCAGCTTTCTGCATGTACTAGCTAGTTTTATTATCAGTTGACATAAGCTGGCGTCATCAGAAAGGAGGGAGGCTCAATTGTGAAACTTCCTCCATAAGATCTGGCTGGAAGCCATTTTTTTTTTAAATAACTGATCGATGGGTGGTGCCTTTCCTTGGCTGGTGGTTCTGGGTTCTATAAGAAAGTAGGCTGATCAAGCCATGGGAAGAAAGTCAGTAAACAGCATCCCTCTGTTGCCTCTCCATCAGTTCCTGCCTCCAAGTTTCTGCCCTGCATGTGCTCTTATCCTAACTGTTTTTGATGATGAGCTGTTACATGAAATTGATACTATAAACCCTTTCTTCCACAAGTTGCTTTTAGTCATGGGATTTCATCACACCATAGTGAACCTAACTAAGGCATTGCATTAGAGTTCAGAAAGCAGAACTTTCTTCTGTCTTCATCTCTTTATATTCTGCTTTTGGATGGACAACAGACAGACTACAAAGCCTGCTTACCCTAATTGTCTCTGGGACTATGTTCCCTTACAGGAGCCCCTGCCCATGAAACTGCTTAAAGACTTCTGCTACCATGCCTGCCTTTTTCCTTGAGTTTTAACACAAAAATAATAACTTCAGTTTTTGTTGTCTATATCTTAGCTCTTGGCAGTTACTAAGAGTTCAAACTTGCATGGCCTGCTGTTTAGTCCCTCAAACGTCAAAATTTTGTCAAGTTCTTAAATTTTTAACAAGGACCAAAATATGTGCAAAAGGGAACCCTGCATCTTCTTGTGACAGAAAATATGGAATTATTACTACAAATTACCTTTTTGTGGGCTTGCTGCATACTGGACCCCAATTCTCAAGTTTAGTCAAGCAAAGTTTGAAAATAGTCACTGCCTCTCGAAGGCAAGCAGACAAAGAGCTGGGCTTCCATTCTCAACATAATGCTAGCAGCTGTTCTGAAATCCCAAGCAAAACATTTCTGTTCCCAAAACATTCATCTTATCATTAGTAAAATGAAGGAAATCAGCATTTTCTAGATAGTTACAGATCTAAAGCACTGAAAGATAATGAGGAGAAACATGTAACCTGAAGGATGTGCTTTACTCTTACTGCAGTCCCTTTTCACCTTGTGGTCACTCATAGAAACCCATTTCTTATACTTTATTGCACAGGTGGTTTTTAAATATAATTCTTTTATCTGAGAGATGTGATGAGAAAGACACATGCATAATTATTACAAACTATAGCACAAAAGAAAGGAAGAGGGATTAATTTTTGCGAAAACCAACATATATAAATGTTTAATCAGGTAAGATTAATGAAATTCATGGATAGAAAAAGCAACCAAAAAACAAACTAAGCCCTAGATAAAGCATGGAAAACATTAAGAGATATGGGGAACACGTACATTGTTCAAAACCAGTAAGTCAGAAAAACAGGTAAAATTTGTGAAGGTTAAAACGAAAAAGAAGGCCAAATTGTGAGGTTCTTTGAATACTGTAGTGAATAGTCACTTTCAACAGACCTACAAAATCGTTTAGAGAACATAAGGGACTCACATGATGTCAAGTTAAAAACTGCAATGACCTTTGCTTTGTGTCCTGGTTTTCTCTTTATGGCTTTGATAAAACATTCTTATAATAGGCAATTGTTTTTAAAGGAGGGACGTGATTATTTGCCTTATTCTTCCAATCACAATGCATCACATGGTGGAAACTCAAGCAGAATCTGTAGAGGAACACTGAGTACAGTCTTGCTCATCCAGCTTTCTTAGAGACTTCATGATAGCTCACCTAGGCAGTGTGCTAGGAGTGTGAACCTCCAATAACAATTTAAAAAATTACAATATTCTAGAGCAGTGGCCGCAAGCTGAGTGCTGGGCAATCCTTCCATTGAGGTCCCTCATCCAAAGTTAGTCTAAGTTGGGTCAGGTTCACAGTAAGCACTAAACAGGACACTTTGAGACTGAATGGATTATGTGATACAGAGTTGAATACCAATGAGATGGAGCAGGGCTTTAGAAGGCACCAAGGAAATTGCTTTCAAGGTCAATTTATGATACAAACTTGCTTTCAAAAGGAGGAGATTCAAGTATAGAATTTCACTCTCACTTGAAATAGATTTTGATGAAGCTATGTTGGACATCAGCATGATGCTATAAAATGGGAGCACAGGTTTATGTAAGGAAGAAAGGACATTAATGGGGGAGAAAAATAGTGGAATGAGGGTCAGTATCACAAATGTCAATACAGTATCAGCTATTTAATCCCTCACAGGTCATTCCTTCTACACTTTTACACCCATGAAACATGAAAAATCCCTAATTTTATATTTCCTTCCCTTTTTTGTCTTTTCTTTCTGTTCCTTCAATGTTGTAGGAAAGCTTAAGATAATTTTTGCAATCTTTGGAGGGCACCTAGAGAATAATTCTGGGAAGGAAGAGATAATCTTAAGCACTCCAACTGTGGTCAAACAATCAGATGGTCTCATTAGGAGGCTCTCTATTTTTCTGTCTTAAGCATATCTACTACAGGGATACACTAAGTCATCGATGTGTCTGGCCAACTGTTCCATGTTGTTTTGTCTCAAAGAAATAAATAACACACACAAATGTCACCAACAAGAGTAACTAAGAGAATACACATTCAAAAATATCAAAATAAATAATTATTTTATCAAAATAAATTAAACCAATAGAGTCAAATACAAACAATGCTTCTCCTTTTCCTCTCACTAGGTGTGTAGTCAAGGTATAGTTTGAAGTCCTCATTTAATTCATATAAGTATATTAAGACCATGAATAATACATATACATTTGAATACTTTGACATTTGCTATGAAAAGTTCAGAGGTTTGGCTGTGATATAAAATGTTGGCAGAGAATAGAAGCAATAATATGTCTTATTATTGTAGGAAAGAGTGAAACAATATGAATGTGCTTAAGAAAATGAATAGTTTAAAACAGAAAGCATATTTTTATAAAAATCTTTACATCTACTGTGTTTTCCTCTTGTTTGAAAATAACAGTTTATTATTTATAGTGGAAACCATATATATATTTAAAAGTTTTATGATTACTTCATATTTATTATGATTACTTTTTTATGTATAAAGTCAATGTTTTTTTTAGTAACTTAAGTATAGAACATCCAAGCTTAATTCTTCTAATTTTGCTATGCTTATTAGAAATGATGTCTTGCAGTACACAGTGCTCTTGTTTCTATGACCAGATGAAGGATACTAAAGCTAACATTGCAAACACAGATACTTGATTAATTAAGTATTAATTATTAATTAATAATGATTAAAAGTTGATTAATGTTCATTTATGGCATTTTCTAAAGAAAACGAAATTCATAGGCCATCCCTTTTAGGATAATTTATAATTTATATTTTCTCTACTATAAAATCTTGATATAGGTAGACAAAAATGTTAGGTCTTTTAGTATTGGTTTAATTTTAATAAAATATCGTAGTGATTAAATTGTAGAGACTGTTGCATGCTTTATGCAACAGATAAAAAACTTCACATGCCATTATTAATGTTTTCCAACTCCAGTCATTATCATCAGTTAATGGTTTAGTGAAATTTGTGGTAATCAACAGCCCATGTACTCTATTGATTAAACCTGTGACTATCCACTTTAATTGCTCATTTATTGCTCAATAAGGGAACTTTTTTCTTTCCCATCTTTCTGTCTTTCAGTATTTTAAACAAATGTGAATGTAATGATAGTATATTAGTGAATAAATATAGTGCTGGAAGATAAAAATTCCTGGGAATAATTTACCACTGAGATTAGAACATGTTTGGTGCACTGTTGTGTACAAAAAGATCACTCTGTTTCTACATTGTATTACTTGAAATTTCAATTTAAATGTAGGTAAATAGATGGTCTTTATTAAGGTTAAGTAAAAATGTTAAATATATATTTATTTAATTAATAAGTCTCCATAAGATGATTAATGTGAGAGAAAAATTATTCTTAAATCAGTTATTCCACTCTCATGATAAGAATATGAAAGTTATAATTTTCAATTTAAGTGTATCTTGCAATGTTATTATATGTTAACAATTACATTTAAATACCTCACTGAAATTAAAAATTTAATAAAGGTAAAAATTTTACTTAGTACTAACAAAGTTCAGTAATCCACTGAGGTTGGTGTTGTTTTCCTATATAAAAGTGATATAAATCCAAGAACTTACAGGGTTTAATTGAAAGAATTATGCTATGTCATTTCCATATGAAAGATCAGTTTGTCTTCAGTTAACAGAATTCAATTTCTTCAACAAGAAATTATTAGCATTTTTACGTCTTACCATGGCAGGATCCCTCAATTTCTTCATACCCTGTACTGCAGATACACCTTCCAAGAGGAACAAGCCAATCTCCATCAGCTCCACAGTAGAGTTTAGGAGTATCCCGCTCTTCAGCACTCTTCACACATGAACCCCGCACTTCAACCAAAGAGGAAGAATCAACCCTTGGGATGGTATCAGGAAACATAGCCAAGTTCCGCACAGTGAAGGGGCATTTTTTGTAGAAAACACGGACTGAGACCAGGGCAATGCATGCTCCAATGTCTTGAAAAGCCAAATAAAATCCTTTCCTTTCTATGGGTCCCACCTCACGAATTTCGGTGTTGAGTTTAAGGATGCGATCACCCAAATCCATCTGAGTAAAGCTCTCATCAGCTGCAATTGTGTCGATCTTTATATACTGGCTTGGCTTGAATTTAGTCCCATGGGACTCATCTGATTCTATATAATACAGATTGAATGTTTCCTTACAAGTTCCCAAGACCCATGGGATGCTGTTACAGTCTCTCAGTGTGAACTTCATCTCCACGTAAATTTTCTGTGCAGCATCACGAGAGATCCAATTAGTACGAAGCCAGTTGTTTTGGTTTGGTTCCATGACATTGCATACCTGGTATGTATGTATGGGCCTGTTGTGCTCATCCATTTCAGTAATGGCATCCCACTGCACAAAGAAAAAGACAAATAATGAAGAGGTTATAAAACTACTGCGAGAAACAGAAATGTTAATATTAAGGCTATTTTAACAAATGAGAATGAGATAAAACCATGCTACAAAATTGTCCAAAGCAACAAAGCAGTATTTTAACCATGACCTTTTGATGGGAAGTATACGACCTACTCTTCTGGGGGCTTTCTCCGTTATTCAAATGACCAAAGCAGTTTCCTGAAGTGTAAAATAGAACTGGTAACGTTACCTATTTCATAGTGATGCTGTAAGGTATATGTCACAATTCTGGGGAGAGCTGGAAAGGTAGATCAGCTTAAAATTAAAACACACACTGCTCTTGGAGAGGACCCAAAATTTGTTCCTATCATCTACATCAGGCAGCTCACTGACACCTTCAACTCTATATGTAAATGTTCTGACATGATTTTCCTGGCTTCTATGAGCTGCTGAACTCTAATATATGCATGCACACAGAGAACAGACACATAAACTGAATAAAAATAAAAATATTTACTTACTTACTAAAAGAATTTAAAAACATACAATATTTGATCAAAATTACTGGATCCATTAAAATGTGCCCAGTAGTTTTTCCCAATCTATCCTCATCCATAATTTGTTACAAAGTGAGATGTATTAACCAGTGTGAAATTAAACACTTCTACGTCCTTCTGTGATAGATAGGGATACTTTCTGTGCTGGCTATTTTTCTGTCACCATCTCACAAGCTGTAGTCATTGGTGAGGAAGGAACCTTAATTTGGAAAATGCTTTCATAATATTGGGCTACAGAGCACATTTTTAGTGAGTGATTGATAAGAGAACATCCTTTCCATAGCAGGTGGTACCACCCTAGTTGGTGGTACTGGTTTCTACAAGAGAGCTAGCTGAGCAAGTGGAGGATAGAATAGGTCAACTCTATAGTTAGCAGTTATTAGCAAAAAGACCATTGGTTGATAGACAACTAGATTATCATTACCTTAGCACCAACATTTAAATAATCTACAGATTCCTTCAGAGGTAGAGGGGAAAATAAGACAAAAACTGGTCACAGCTAATATCTATTCCAGTTCTTACTGGACTTGGTGCTATCTGCTAGTGTTACTACTAGTGTTACTACATGGTGCTGTGGTGAAGCACCATGACCAAAGCAACTTGGCTAGGTAGAGGTTTATTTCAGTCAGGTAGTAACCTGGAGGCAGGAGCTGAGGTAGATGTGATGAGGGAGTGCTGTTTACTGTCTTGCTCAACCTGCCATTTTACAGAAACCAAGAGCATGAGCCTAGGCATAAAACCAGCCACAATGGACTTGGTCCTCACCCTTCAATAACAAAGAACATGTCTTATAGGCTTCTCAACAGCTGGCTCTTACAGAAGCTATTTGTTCACTGAGGTTCTGTCCTCCCAGATCTCAGATGATTTTAGCTTGACGCTTTGTTAGCTTTACATCCAAACATATCACTGTTAAGCTACAACCTTTCTTTACTTGTTCATCCCCAAGGTTACACATTAATATTGATATCACAATATAAGACATTCTCCAACTTAAAGGACCCATTCTTACAAATTTAATACACTTTAAATTTAATCTCCTTTAAAATCAGAAGTCTCATTTAAAATCCAAAGACTCTCAACTTTAAGTTCTCACCTGTAGCCTCCCATGAAATCAAATACATTCTTACTTCAAGAGGGAAGAACCAGAACATTGTCACAAAACAAAACTGCAGTAATAACAAAAGATTCGATGTCTGAGATCCATTCATGATCTTCTGGTCTCCTAGAAAGGGCTTCTGTCATTTCTCTGGATTTGCCCTATGCATTACACACAGCTTGGATCCATTGCACCACTGCTGATGTTCTTGGTGGACAACTTATAGTACTGGCATGGCTAAAAGAAGGGGTTCGTTGTTGCAACTTGGCTACACCTTCACCAATAGCTTCTCCTATACTCTCCTCAGAGACTCCAGGCTTGCCACACAGTCTACAGCCTCAAGCTCTCCATGACCTCTTCATTCCTTCAAACCCAGTATCATCTGTGTGACTCTTCCATTGCCAAGTTCAGCAGTCAGCTGAAGATAGAACCTTGGCCATTTCTTTAGCACAGCTTCTGGGTTTTGAGACCGAGAAAACACTTCCCAGAAGATTTTACCTCAGTGATGTTGGACTCTTCTTGTAACAGCTAATTTCTTAACTCCAGCTGACCAGTGTTGATAAACCGAGCAAGGCAAAGTTTTTTTGTTTGTTTGTTTGTTTGTTTTGTTTTGTTTTGTTTTTTAACTCAATGTTTCTGGTCTCTTGTTAATCACAGCTGATTTTTCAGCTCCAGGTAACCAGAACTACAGTTTCTTAACTTAAATTATGCAAAGTCCCTGATAAAGTTTTGAATGACTCTCAAACTTTCCCATGGAATGTCACAAGCCAGGCATATATCTAAGGCATTTCTCTTCACATTCCTATATATAACCTCCACAAAACAACTCACCCAGCTTTGAAGACTCAATGGCATTTCTAGGCCACATTTTCAAAATCCTTCTAAAATCAAACAAAACCAACGTGCTAAGTAATAAGGAGAACCCTAAGAGAAACATATATTGATACCTCTGGGAGTGGGGAAATTGACAAGATCTCTTGAGAAAATTGGGAGCATAGGGGTGGAAGAAGAAGGGAGGTCAAAAGGGCAGGAGGAGAGGATGGGGTAGGAGAACTTGAAGGAACAGGATTGTTCAGATGGGGGAAGAACAGAGACATCAAGCAAGGAAAGAAATATCTTGATAGAGGGAGCCATTATGGGGCTGGCAAGAAACCTGACACTAGAGAATTCCCAGGAATTCACAAAGATGACCTCAGCAAATCCCTAAACAAGAGTGAATAGGGTGCCTGAAGAAGGTGCTTTGCCCTGTACTCAGATTAATGATTATCTTAAATGCCATCATAGAACCTTCATCCAGCAATGGATGGAAGCAGAGGCAAAGACCCACAGTGGATCACTGGGCTGACCTCACAAAGTTCAGTAAAGGAGTGGGTGGAGGGAGAATACAAGCAAAGAAGTCAAGACCATACTGGGGATAACCACTGAAACAGCTTACCTGAGCGAATGGGAGCTCATTGACTCTAGGCTGACAGCAGGGGAACCAGCATAGGACCAAACTAGGCCTTCTGAATGAAGGGGGCACTGGCAGTGAGACCAGGATTTATCGCTCCTGCTTGTACTGGCTTTTTGGAACCTATTCTCTTTGGAGTGATAGCTTGCTCAGCCCAGATACAGTTGGAAAGACCTTGGTCCTGCCTCAAAGCAATGTCATAGACTTTGTTGACTCCCTATGTGAAGCCTTACCCTCTCTGAGGAGTGGACTGGACAGGGGTGGGACAGGGAGGAATCTGGAGGGAACTGGAGTAGGGGAGGGAGTGTGAACTGTATTTGGTATGTAAAATAAGAAAATATATTTTTTCTAAAATAAATAAATACATTTAAAAAGAAAGAGCAATAACCCCAAATCCTGATACAAATATCTATCTTAGTTGAGTTTACTCTTGCAGTGATGACAAAACATAACCAATACCACTTGAGGAATGAGTTATTTTCACTCACATTTCTATATAACAGTTCATCATCAAAAGCAGTGATGACATTGCCTCAAGTAGGGCAGGGATCTGAAGGCAGGAGCTCATGGAGGAGATCATGGAGATATGCTTCTTATTGTCTTGATTCTACTGATTGATTACTCAGCCTACTTTCATATAGAGCTGAAATCCAAAAGTCTAAGGATGAAACCACACACAATGGGCTCGCCCTTGTATCATCATCAGTCAATAATTTAAAAAATGCCCACAGGCTTCCCTACAACCCTGTCTTATGGAAGCACTTTATTAACCAAGGTTCCCTCCAATCAGGTGACTTTAGCTTTTCAAATTGGCAGAAAACTATTCATCACCCAATCAAAAAAACCTTAACCAATTCGAATCTCCCTTCAACAGTTTTGGACTAGTACAGCTGCACTTCACTGATGGTCAAATAGGGCAAGCCTACAACTGGTACTAAATAGCTAAGGCTGTAATTTTTTCCAACATAAATAAAAAGGTATGTTATTATTGGTTCCAAGACTTTTCTCCACTTATATAAACAAGGCATTCAGGCAAACAGTGAATAGGCCAGGAGACAATCTTGTATACTTTTTGCTGCGGTTATATTACATTATGTACAATAAAAGGCTTATCCCAGGTGATCTTTTCTTGCCTTCATCTAGGATCATGGAACTAAACACAAAGAAATAAACATCTGAAACAGCAGAATAAAATGGTGGCAGAGGTAATAGAACTGAGCAGTCAGGAGACCAGGGCCAGCTCTAAAAGAAGCAGACATATGCCTGCTAGAGAAGAAGCATCTCAACAGTTTGAAAGCCACCAGGACAGGAAGACAAAAGGTCCAGCATTATGAGATGGGAAAAGTTGGAGGAATGGCAAAGCTGTTCTAAGGAACTAGACAAGAGGAAGTACAGGCTTTAGTCCCTGGAAGATTTCTTCAGAACTGTAATATCTGGAGTGCTAAGTGTCTCAGACACTTCAGATGGAGACTTTAACACTAACTTTTTAAATCTAGATTCCTAGCCTTATGAAAGTATGGCAACATTAGTGGTTGTTAAGGGCTAAGAAATCTCTTTGTCTACAACTGTCCCATAGCTGAAATGCCTACCACTGAGGAATCTCAGTAGTTTAAATGCACACAAGAGTTATGTTTTTAGAGCTAACTCCTATGCCACATGCTGCTATTGTAACCTGTCTGTTGTTCCTGCTTGTTGCTGTTCCATACCTAGAGAGACAACAGCTGACAAATACAAGAACTCAAAGGGCTTCCCTCTCTCTACCCAGACTTTGTATCTGGATAAAGTAAAAATAAAAAAACCTGGTAAAATTGTGATTAAAAATAAATATAAACAAGGCTTTAAATTAATACAAGAAATAATCCACTCATTCTTCCAGCCATGAGAATACATCAATTAAGCCATCTTCAATAAAGATTATGTTGCAGCACAGGGATAATATAGCACATGACTATCAATGAGCAAATAACATGGTAGGAAAACAGCAATTGAATACATCACAGATATGAAGAGAAAGAAATAGACAATCTTTTCCGAGGTCTCCTAAAATCAACCTCCCTAAGGAAGTGACACTTATGCAATTATGGAAATGATAGATCAGAGGGAAGTCAGTCAGTCTAATTACAAGACAATAAGTGTATAGATATAATTTAGGGAGCGAACTGGGTAAGAAATGCCTAAAGAGCTGATCTAAAAGCCTTTTCAAGTATCATGAACTTTGCCTTTTGTTCTGAGCTCAGTATTTAGATTTCCTTCCCTATTTTGTGCTAAATACAAGCATGCTGACATGGCAGTTGACTCCACAGGAAGACCTTGTTAGCCACTTTTAATAAAGCAGTTTACTAAT
>JAQHUG010000427.1:237018-255217 GCA_028555095.1 Dicrostonyx torquatus | reverse complement strand
ATGACCTGAACATGAACACCAGTAGACATTTTCCTATAATTGCTGGGGGAAGCCAACAAGGCCTCAATGCTACAGAAAGTAACTACAGGTCGCCAAGGAATAGTCTTACCTAAGGAAAAGAACCATATTAGTTATCCAATGTAGTAAGCCCCCAAAATACATGTCACATGGACATGGAACACTATACAGAATGATAATTTATATTTAGTAATATATGTGTGTGTATATACATATATATTTATATGTATATATATATGTGCATGTAACAACAATTAATAAAATGATGGCATGAATTAGAAAAAATATATTATAATCTCAAAAATAGATATTTAGAAAGCAATCCTTGCCATTATGAAGGCTTTAAATCAAAATAAATTTAAGTAGACTGCATACTCTATGAGAACCTAAATTATTCTATTGGTTATTGGTCACTGTTCAAAGGGAATATAATTGTAGAAAAAGAGTAAGTTCTTATTAAATATAAAATATGTCATTAAATACTTTGAATCCAATAACCAGACTCTGACAGGGTGCTGAATCAAGATCCCAAATGCAACGCACGGCTGAAAAATAAGAAAGCTTAAGCCATCTCCTGAGGTACTGATATTATTTTGAAGATTACAGAAGGACAGCTGATTACAGATAATGCGAAGGATTTATCCCAAGCCTGGACATGTCAGGTGATAGACTGGGCATCATCCAAGAACATAAGACTTTTTAAATGCAAATTCATGTTTAGAACTCTGCCTTGGAGTTTGTGTTTGCATGCTCTTTTTGTCTGGGTATTCTGGGTGAAGAGCAGGGGAAAATGGTTTTCAGAATGCAAGTCTTCATTATCTGGGTGAACTGAGAAAGTGTTCTAATATCTAGGAAGCTAAGGAGGTATTTGTTTTTTGAGAATTACATTAATTTAGAAGGACTATTACAGATCCAGCAGGATTATCTATCTTTACGGTAAAGACTTATGAAGTTCATAGCTCAGACTGATTACCTTTCTATTTTAACTAAAAAAGCTTATGTTTTCAGTACAGCAAAATATGAATTTTTAATTCTTGCAAAAATCAAATGTGAAGTAAATGAATATTCAAACTGATCATGTTAATTCAAATGGAAACATGAAGTCTCTTGGAACTGTGATATTCTCTACCTACTGCACATGAAGATGACTAATGAAGAAGATAGTATTCAAGAGTATTAAACGCTGTTGGGAGCTGACAATGTAGGCCACTGGTGGAACATTTTCCTAGTATTCATTAACTGGGTCAGTTCTTAGCACCTACTAAATTTAAAAAATCTATATGCTGATTAACTCTTCTGATTATTTCAAAATAAAGGGCTTTTATGAAAGATTAATAAAAACTTACTATTACAGAAGCTTATTAAACTATAAACATATATACATATAAAAAGAATTTATGTGGAGGTACCCTATATCAGGTGGACAATATCTCATTACCTTTTTGCATTGTTGGTCAATGGGGTCCCATAGATGCCCCAAATTACAAGATATTGCTGTGGCTCTTGGTTAGTCGCCAGAATTTGATGGTAAGTCTCTATTGTTGAAGAAACCATATATTTAAGTCATGGAACAAGATGCTGGAACTGCACTACAAGCTTCTTAAACATTAGCAAGTTTTGAAAGCACTGAAAGGCACTTTATATGCTTGTAGAAGAAAAAACTAACCATACATTTTACCCCGCTGTGAACTGAGAACTATAATAATGGATGGCCTTTCAAAATATATCCCCTGATTCAATAGTGGTATAAATATTTTAGAATTAACCAAACATTTTTGATGGGATTTTTAACATAAGAAAAAGCGCATAAATGGTTTTTAAACATAAAGCAAAGAAAACCAGCTTACAAATCACAATCCCAGAAAATTTAGACAACAATGAGGACCCTAAGTGAGACATAGATCTAATCTACAGGGGAAGTAGAAAAAGACAAGATCTCCTGAGTAAAGAGGAAGCATGGGGACCTTGGTGGAGGGCTGGAGGGGAGAGGAGAAGCAGGGAGGGGAACAGAGAAAAATGTAGAGCTCAATAAAAATCAAGAAAATGCCCATAATTGGCATTGCTCATTGCTATAACAGTCAATAACTGTTGACTAGATAATAATATGAGAGGACCTATTATTAATATTATGCTAAGTGGCTGTAGTAAACTGACTACTACTGACTTATTCTTATACTCAAAAAAATAGTACATCTCTCATGCTTCATCTGAGACTTTCTTCTTCTTGAAGTAGGTGACATCCAAACCAGATACAACTGGTCAGCATAAAGACAAAAAGAGACTTCAGAGTTCTCAGCCCCAAATTAGATGCATTCTTTCCCACAAGGCTCAGAAATCAACCCAAATGAGAAGTCAGAAAGATTGTGCTAGAAGCTACAAGTGACTACACAGAAACAGTGTTTTCTAGACACAAGGCAGTTGCACATATGAACTCACGGCAGTTGTGGCAATATGCACAAGACTTGCATAAACTCAAGCCAGAAAACAATCTCAGCAAGAAAGTCAGAAGGAGTGTCACCTATAGTTGAGCAGCTATGAGCAACTTACTGCTTCTGATAGAGACTGTCCAGTAAGGTAAGTTACTTATACTCTAGGGTAAGCCTCACAACTAAAGTATTAGTACAAGAAAAACTTGACCTGATGGATTAAAAAAATGGAACAAATGTTGGGTAGATAGAGAGGTCATGAGGCATGTAGATCAGACACAAAATGGAGGAATAAGCAAAATACATTTCATAAAATTCTCAGAGAATTAATAAAAACACTATTTTTAAAAAGAAACAAATAAATATGACTGCAAAAATGGTCTGGTAAAATAAAGATCAGTGTAACTTACAGCATTATTCATTATCTATGTGGGTACACATATTTGTTCATGTATGATATGTACATGTATGTGTGTCTGCATAAATAGGTGTGTGTCTGCACACACTAGTGCTTGAGACATGTTTATAGCTCATAAGACAATTTAATGGAGTTGGTTCATTCTTTTAAAATTTTATGTTGCAGGGATAAAACTTATGTCATCAATCTTACTCATTGAATCATCGTATTGCTAGATCACTGTGTCTTGATCTGCTAACAGGGAAGTTACTGTATGCCATAACATGTGATAATTGTTAAGATATCAGAATACACAGAACAATCATGATGTAATACTCTGGAAGAGAGTTTTTTTTAAAGCCCTGGAATATATAAAATAAATTTGCAAATACAGTTTTGTTGGTAAGACAATGTTTTTCAATGTATTTTCTTTAGCTACATAATTATTGCTTTAATCCTTCAGGAAGATTCTGACTTGATTTTTGCTTGCTTGTTTTTTAAAAATGCATTAGAACTTCACAATTCAATTAGACATATTAATTTAGGGCCTAAATTCTATAAGAATTTTTCCTGTTGGAAAAAAAAACCTTGCTTCATATAAGAATCATACAGGAGGATCTATATATGTTTTTCTTTGGGTTCACCTTGCTATTTGGCTTCTCTAGGCTTGTGAGCTATAAGCTTAGTGTCCTTTGTTTATGGCTAGGGTCCATTATGACTGAGTACATACCATACTCATCTTTTTGGGTTTGGAATATCTCATTTAAATGGTTTTCCATCCATTTGCAGGAAAAATTCAAGATGTCATTTTTTTTACCGCTAAGTAGTAATCTAATGTCTATATATTCCATACTTTCTTGATCCATTCTTCCATAGAGGGGCACCTAGCTTGTTTCCAGATTCTGGCTATTACAAATAATGCTGCTATGAACAAACCGGAATCTCTGAATATGGCTGACAATGGGGGCTGAATGAGAAGCCAATGATAATGGCACTGGGACCTATCTCTTCTGCATGTATTGGCTTTTGGGAACATAGTCTATATGAATGCACACCTTCTTAAGCATATAGGATGGAGGGGGGAGGGCCTTGGGCTTCCCTCTTAAGGAAGCAGGGGGAGGGAGGAGGGGTAGTGGGGGAGCGGGAGGGCCTAGGACAAGGGGAGGAAGTGTAAGTTTTTCTTTTAACAATAAAGAAAAACAAACAAACAAAAATCATACAGCAGGAAATATATCTCTACTTCAATGACTTTAGTTTTGATTTGTATTTCACTTATAATGAGGGATGTTTGAAAATTTAAAATTACTTAGTGGTTCCATGTGTTTCTTGTTTGCTAATTATCCATTCATTTATTAGTACATCCATTATTTGGGAGATTTGAATTTTTGCTTGTTTTGTGTGTTTGGTATTGGTTTTTCAAGATTGAGTTCTCAGTGTAGCCTTTTCTGCCTAAACTCACTGTGTAGACGTGGCTAGGATCAAACTCACAGAGATCTGCCTGCTTCTGCCTACCAAATGTAGGGCTTAAAGGCATACATCACCACTTCCACCTACACTTTAGATGTTTTTATGTTGAATTCACAGTTCATAAATTTTGGATATTACCCCAGTGTCTGAAGTACAGCTGGCAAACCAAAATAATATCTGTCATCCATTCTTATTGTTGCCCTACTCACAATAGCAAGCAATTGGAATCAACATAGAAACGAAACACAACAGGTAAATGAATAATAAAAATGTAGTATGTATATGTAATAGAGTTTTATTTGGTTGAAAAACTGAAACTACTGAACATGCAGGAAATGAAAGGATCAGAAAAGTAGTGAGGTGACCAAAACTCAGAAAGGAAAGAAATCATGTGTCATTTTTCTTATGTAGATCCTAGCTTAGGATATATACTTGTAAAAATAGAAAGGAGACCAATAAAAGGGGGGGGGGGTTAATGAGACACTGAAAAAGGGTGGGTGGATGGCAAAGATTATAAGTGACATGAACTTTCAAAGGAAAGGAAATCAGATTACAAATGAGCTGGAGTAGAGAAGGGAAATTAGGAAAAACCACAAAAAGACATATGTTTAAAAAAGCTATGATATTATATAATGTCATGTATACATCTTTTGGTATAGCACATTGCATTTCACAGAATATCAAATTGAAACCACCCTGCATACAGCAACAAAAAGCCCTATGATGAATCACATAGTCTTTTAAGGTCATGTTGGAAACATAAATTTTTTTTTTATGTTCTGAGCTACTCAAGCTTAAGTTTATCATAACAATAATAACTTCATATTGTCACATATATTTCTTACTTATCCATGATTCTACAGAGATAATAAATAGAAAATAGTTATCAATAAATGTTTTAAATATTTGTTTTTCTATATTTTCTTTGAGATTTTTCTATCAAAGACTATCATATAAATCCAGTAAAGTTTACAATTAAATCCAATAATAAAAACTTCCTATTTTCTATTTAAGTAATTAAATATTAAAAGGGCACAAACTTTAGCTAAGTTATACATATAACTAAATGTACTTTCTCAGTGAAGAAGTTTACTTTCAATGCCTTTATTACCTCTAATATGTACTTGAGTTATATGACACACCTAAGACAATCTATATTGATAATAACAACTTAATCTAAATAGAATATAAATGGTATTTGTTTTAGAAAGTACAAACACGGTGAATTTCACTATAGGATTACTAAAAATGAGTCTCCAGAGAAAAACATGTTAAACAATACTGAAATAAGAGGTAATAAGAGCTCATAAAAAAGATGCATGGGATTTAGCAAATACCATTACTTAAAGTCCTCATTTTAAGGAAGATTCCAACTGCCTTTCTAAAGAATTTTTTTAAATGTCATATTCATCTTTTCAGAATATTTGACAGTTTTTTCCATTTATAAAACTAAGTGGAGCAGCCTGAAGTTACCTTAAGTATGTATGCAAGCAAAGAACATTGGAATGATTAATCACAACCACTTTACACAATTGCATGTTGAAAATCATGTAATGACTAAACATAATTCAAAAAATAGTAGTTGAAAAATACTGGAATTCTAAAATACTCTTCATACGTGATAAGTGTACCAGTAAATAAGAAACATGGCCACCTATTTATGAACACTAGATGGTACTGAAGAAATTATATTTCTTCATTTATTTTCCCATTTCAGTGATAAATTACTCTCAAAGAAACAATTTAGAAAAGAGATGATTTATTTTAGCTCTTGGTCCCAGGCTATGGTCCATCATTGGGAGGGAGTAGCTACATCAGGAGTTTAAGACATCTGGTTATACTTCATGTATAGCCATGAAGCAGAGAGCAATAAATTAACAGAAGTCAATGCTTATTCTATTTTATCGCACTACTAATCCAGGATCCTCTACCAAGGGAATGATGCTGACTTTAGTGAGTGAGTCTTCCAGTCTAGCTAATTCCCTACAGATGCTTCCAAAGGCTCATCTCCCAGGTAATGATAACATATGTCAAGTTGACAATGTTAAACGTTACAGTCTATATATGGTATTATATCATGTTACAACGAATGTTAAAAAAATAATTGTGGATTAATGAAATGACAAAACACCATATAGTCATTAATATACATTTTAAAAAGCCATTCAATGATTTAGAAAGTACTTTAAAATGTACTATGAGGAGGGAAATGCATTATAAAACAATGAGTAAATTATTCTTATTTTGAGAGAATATATTGATCTTAAATATATCATTAAATATAGCACCTAAATTAAGCAAAATTTAAATATCTATTTTTACATGCACATGTTTATTTTGTACACATTTGATAATAACAACTTAAACTAAATGCAGAAATTTATAGAATATAAATGATATTTGTTTTAGTAAGTACAAACACAGTGAAGTTCACTATAGGATTATTAAAAATAAATTTCCAGAAGAGAAAATGTTTCACAGTACTTAAGAAAGAGATAGGAAAGAGCTCATGAAAAAGATGCACTGTAGTTAGCAAACACCATTGCTAAAAGTCTTCCTATTAAGTAAGATTACAACTGCTTTTCCAAAATTTTTTTTAAAAACATCATATCCATCTTTTCAGAATATTTGACATTGTTTTTCCACTTCTAAAACTTGTATACCAGCCTTAAGTTACCTTAAGTATGTTTGCAAGCAGAGAACATTGGAATAATTCAAACACAGCCATTTTATACAATTGTATGTTGAAAATAGTGTTCAAGAGAGGGTATAGAGGATCACTGAGCTGAAAAATAATTTCTTAAAAGTATAACATGATATTATTTCTCAAGTAATAGATAATCTGTAATTTTTCTATCCCTTCATGTTTTATTTAACAGATTTCTTTTTTTTAACAGTATTTATGCTCAAACATGGTACAGCATCTAGATCTATGCATAAGTATAAAATGTTTTACAATGCATTGAATAGAATTAAACAATTCTAAGAATAGAAACAAAAAATTCACAATTCTAGAAACTTTATATAATTATTGTAGTATACTTATGTTCCCTCATATTGTAATACTATGAAAACCAATGAACATATTTCTTTTTAAAGTTAAAATCTAAAGTCACAAAATGTGTCTGAAACTGTCATAGTAACTGAATTCAAATAGCTCAAGACCCTATCAAAAAAGTTTTATGAATTCCACTAAACTATGGAGAAACAGATCTCTTGTAGATACCACTAAGTCACTTACTCCAGCTTCCGAAGCATCCTTGCATATCCTACTTTGTGGCGCTTGTACTGGACTCCATGAATCTACAATTCTGTTTTGTTAGCGGCTTCCCTACATTCATCTCACAGAAATCTGTAAAAACTGAAAGCTTAGACTATCACTGAGCAGCCTGTACACACACTTGAACATGTCTTACTTCCTGTGACTCTTATTTGAGACAGTCACACACATGACTCTGAATGTCTTACTCTGAGTACCTAAGTTTCTTTTAAGCCCCATTCTTAAGTGCTGTGGAACAATAGTCTTGTACCCTGAAAAAATTTGTTACTTGTATCTTAATAAAACACTGATTGGCCAGTACCCAGGCAGGAAGTATATGCAGGGCAACCAGGCAGGAAGTATAGGCAGGGCAATGTGAACAGGAGAATTTTGGGAAGAGGAAAGAGTCAGTCTGTGGTCAACACAGAGGAAGCCAGACACAGAGCAATCAAGGTGAGAGCCCCTCACTGATAAAAGTTGCCAAGCCATGTGGCTAACATAGACAAGAATAATGGGCTAGTTTAAGATGTAAGAATTAGTTAATAAGAAGCCTGATGTAACGGGCCAACCAGTTTATAATTAATGTAAACCTTCGTGTTTTTCTTTGGGACTGAACGGCTGCAGGATTAGGCAGGACAAAAACCTCTGTCAATACTTAAGTGCCTATGACAGTATCTTTATTAAACTCCAACTCAGCATCATGAAAATTGAAACTGTTTATGTGCTACTATAGTCTGTAGTCCTGATGAAAAAGATTAATAATGAAAAGAAGTCCTAAAATACAATGTAATTTGTGAAAACCAATATAACATTGTTAAAAAGCAGTTCATAATGTCTAAGGTCATATATGAATTAAAGATATTCATCACAATTTAACAGAAGAGTTGACTATGATGAATGAAAAGGAGTGCATGTGTGTATCTGTGTCCTTATATCCAGTAAATGGGGTGAAATTATACTGCTTTTTGAACATGATTGCAATATTTCATCCATAGTTCGGGTTCATATGCACTTAATTATCAGAGATATTAATTTCATGTAAATGTATAGAAAATATCACATGTAAATGCTAACATTTCACCTAGAATTTGATTTTCTATAGTTGTTTTATTTTGCTTAACAAGCAGGAGGAAAAAATCTGAGTACAGTCTTATTGAGGGAGATTTGATCACACTGTATGAAAGGCTGCTTCTGATTGGTTAAATAAGGAGCTGAATGGCTAATAGCTAAACAAGAGAGAATAGACAGAACTTGTAGGGAAAGAGAGGAACTGGAGAAAAGTCTGAGGCACGTCAGAGATTCCAGAGAGACATGGAGGGAGTCAGAATTACAGAATGGAGGAGAGCTAAAACCCACATGGCAAAATATACATTAACAGAAACAGAGTAATTGAAACTATAAGAGCTAGATGGAAACAAGACTAAGCTAATGCCAAGTTTTCATAATTAATAATAAGCCTCTCTGTCATTATTTGAGGACCAGTGGCCCAAGAAAGTCCAACAAGAAAGACTGGCAACACAGACACAGTGTAAACTTTCTGTGAGCACATGCTGTTTTACAGTGTATATAGAAATAGCAAAGAATGTGTGAGCTCTGTACCTGCTATGCATGTCTTTTCAACAGATTTTAATATAATAAAATTTAAATTCTTATAAAGGATTTGTGTAATCTAAAGAAGAAAGCCTAGGGAGGGCTTGGGAACATAAATCCTAAAAATCTGTGATGATGTGCTTATAGGAGACAGAAGTTTATGCCAGAGTGGGTGGAGACATGATTTTGTTTATTGTGAAATTTGCCTACTGGTGTTCTGTGTCAGGATAATGAATTAATGAAGATTTACTAAAGTATCTGTTACCATGGAAAGATTTCCTTTTCTTTGGTTTTGATCTTTTTGTAACAGTTGTTGGTGCTCAGTCATGAATTCTTCTATTTTTTTCATTTGTTTCTTCCTTACTTAATTTCTGTTCCTTTGTTATTGTCAAGCCATGACCACTAATGATTAGTTGCTAAATGCTGATACAGGGCCCATAGGGGTAAGTCAGTGGTCTAGTGGACTAAACATTAAAGGCATGGACAAATTTTGTCCCTTGACAAATTTTCTTTCTTTCCCGAAATAGAGTTATCTTTAGTTTAAAGAAAATACTCAAGTATAATGTAGATGATGAAAGTTTTCTTTATACTGAGTGCAGAGCCAACAGAGGCCAGAGGAGGACTCAGATCTTCTGGATCTGGGGTTATTGCTGATTGTGTATTAGTTGTATGTGAGCACTGGAACCAGACACAGAACTCTGGAAAAGAGAGCACTCACTTTTAACCATAAAGCGATCTCTTTAGCCTCATCTTTTAAGATAGCATACTAACAGGACATTTAATATAGAAAACAAAGGAAGTCCTAAATAAAAGTACTTTTCAAATAAATTGGTAGAAGCTTCAGAGGAGAGGGCTGTAGTATTGGGGAAACATTTGTTATAAATCTTTAATATTCCGAGATTTGGAGCTTGGTGGATGCTAATGTTTCATGGTAACTTCAAGAACTAAAGTTCTCATCAGTTAACGAGCATTTGAAGATAGTTAAAGTAGGTCAGGTTCCTTTTCAGGAATATTAGCTCACAAAGGAAAGTCAAGTCTGTACAAGTGACTTGTACTGTTTATTTCCCCATTTTATCCAATCTTTCTTGATACTCCAATACCAGTTTTGTATGTGAAGGTTGTCCCCAAAGCTCTCAAAGTTATAAAAGGTCTTATCTGTGAATTAGACAGGTCATAATTAGTAAGAAATTGATATACCACAAAAACACCTTGCAAAATTTAGTATGTAAAACCTGCTTTAAGATATTTCCTTGAATGTTCTAGTAGGAGCAACTCCAATTATTCATATTATTAAATAGCATAATAAAACACTCTTCATAATACCATCTTCTTTTTCCACTACTTCACTTGTCCCAGAAATGCTTCCTAAGCATTGTTATAGGCCATTTCCCTCAGCCATCTGTCTCAGAACAGATCAAGGGGGCCATAGTTAAGACAATTAGTGTAATAATGATTCTAGCAAGTAGTGTTGAACTAGTCCCTGTGCAAAATCCTTGAAGACATCACTGCTATGATGAGAGCGAAATTCTCTAGTGTTAAAGGTATCTCAATTGCTTTTCCCCCTGTGAAATGCCTTGATGTAGAGGTAAAATGGTGATATTCATAGATGTATCTTGGAGTAGAGAAAGTTACAATGCAATAGCAACCTTGATTATAATGGTGGTAGATACACTACTGCAATCAACACACTGAAAGAAGAAAAATGGCATAGTCCACACAATCAACCTTTAGTTCACAGTATAGCTTGAAATAGAAGGTTTCAATAATAGATTTTATAAAGATACTAATTTTGAGTTTCCTATAATTAGGTCAGCATGCAAGATAAGACCAAAATCCGATAGTGTGATGAGCCATACTGAAGAGATGGATAAATTCTCTTTTACAGTGTACCCTCTACACTTAAGACAGTGATGGGCAGGGAAGAATTTAAGTTTGAAAATGAAAGTTTGTAAATAAAGATATTGGAGATTTAATTCCCCACATTTGCCAAATCTTCTGGGCTTACAATAGTTGTTTCCTTGTACTTGTTATGGTAAAGTAGATTCCATTTACTTTGAGACACTAGGATACACTGCTTCAAAAGAAACTTGGCAAAATGATCTTGGCTCCTTCAAATTGGCCCTAATCTGCTGCTAAGACTTCAAGGTCAAAAGATGGTGTAATTTTCAGGGTAAACCAATTATAGAAATTACTCTCTATGCTGAAAGGAAATGGGTTATTCACCAAAAGAAATGTAAAACATGACAAACATGTTCAAGCAAGAACTGTGAAACTCAGTCCAGGAAGGGTTCTTTGTACTATGGACAACAGAAGAAAGAATATAGGTCACATCAGAGGAAGATGGTTGGTATCAGGGCATTTACCAATGTTTCTGGGATTTAATGGCAGCTTAAAGAGCTGTGGTGTGCTGCTAGTATTCTCCTTTGAGGTATGAAGTTGAAAGAATGATCTAAAATCAAGATCAAAGGTTAGAAGTCTTTGAATGGAATTTTGATGAAAAATTCCAAAGCATTAAAGAGGTAAGACACAAGAGAATCTATTGCCTATGATCTGGTTCTCTAAAAACAGACTTCTGTAAATAAAAAAAGTAGCAATAACAATACACACAAGCATATTCAACAAAGGGAAAGAGACAGAGAGAAACAGAACACTGTCATACTAAAAACCAACTGTCCTATAATGGCCCTACTACAGTTAAGAGTTTGCTAATAAAACATATTGCTAAGTTTTAATAAGAATAATTGAATTCTGGAATAGCAGAGTCAAAATTTCAAGATGTAACCATCCAAGAAACAGATAATAAAATTGTTTTTATTAAATAGGCAGATGAGTTTGAGCAACTCATTGAATACAATGGATGTGTTCTGGGGTCCAGGTTCCCTGATGTTTCTAAAAGTTAATATATTGAGACAATCAGAGGACACTGGGCAAAATTTCCAAAAAATTTTAGCTTGATATCACAGTTAGTCAGGTCTTATAATAAAAATCACTGAGCTATGTTCCTCTGTATTGGTGCATGACATATGTAACTCTAGTCTGTCATTGAAGAGCAAGCGAAATCTACTGTAGGAATTAGCCCAAACTTCAAAACAGTCTGTGAGGCCAGGAAGACTGGTTATGGAAGCTGTAGCTTACTGGGTTGAGTTGGGACAGTTCTAAGTCACTCTAAAGACATCCTGCTCTTGTTACCATTTTCTCAGTTCACACCTGCTGTGCAGTCTACATTACAGTCTGAAAGTAAACAGCACCTTAAACTTGTGGTTACTGACACTTTCCTACAGTTCTGTCCTCTGATGTTTCTCTCTACCTAAAAAAAAATCTTTACACTGGCAAGGAGAGTTGTAAATACTACATATTAGTTAAATTTAGTCCTCCTAAACAGAATTTTGCTTGTTCATATACATAGCTTTTATGTTTTATAAGTAATATGTTCATCACAAAATATATATTGTTTACATAAACCTTAAAATCATATAGAATTAAATTCTTGGATTTTTTCAGTTTTAATTATTAAGAAGTTTCTTAAATAAAATATTAAAATTAACAAACTATACAATAAAAATTAGTGATTGAGCTTTAAAATTAATTTTTTTATTTTGAAGCTATCTTATAGAACATAATACCTAATAATGGGAGTAAGTTTCATAAATTATTTCTCAGGAAAGGGATTTCTACCCAGAAATATGTGTTCTGCCAATTGTGTCAAAGAAAGATAAGTTCCTTAATTAGAAAATGTGTAAACAATTTAAATAAATGATTCTCAAAACAAAACATAAAAGTAGTTATTAAGCATATAATGATGCCCTTATTGTAGATATCTTATTCCCTTCTACAATACCCACCCTTCCTCCATCTCCACTCTCCCCAACCCCCACCCTCTCCCCAGTTCTTCCTTCTCCCTTCTACCCACCTCCCATTCGCCTACCCCCACACCGAACCCCTACCTCCACCCCCATCCCACACCCGTGCTTCCAACTTTTGTCTGGCGATCTTGTTTGCTTCCAACTTCCAGGAGAATCTATATATGTTTTTCTTTGGGTTCACCATGCTATTTGGCTTCTCTCGGCTTGTGAGCTATAAGCTCAATGTCCTTTGTTAATGGCTAGGGTCCACTAATGAGTGAGTACATACCATACTCATCTTTTTGAGTTTGGGATATCTCACTAAGGATAGAGTTTTCTATTTCCATCCATTTGCATGCAAAATTCAAGATGTTATTGTTTTTTCTGCTGAGTAGTATTCTAATGTGTATAAATTCCACACTTTCTGGATCCATTCTTCCACTGAGGGGCACCTAGGTTGTGTCCAGGTTCTGGCTATTACAAATAATGCTGTTATGAACATAGTAGCACAAATGCTTTTGTAGTACGGTTGGGCATCTCTTGGGTATATTTCCAAGAGTGGTATTGCTGGATCCTGAGGCAGGTTGATTCTCAGTTTCTTGAGAAACCGCCACACTGATTTCCAAAGTGGTTGCACAAGTTTGTATTCCCATCAGCAATGGAGGAGTGTTCCCCTTACTCCACAACCTCTCCAGCATAGGTTATCCTTGGTGTTTTTGGTTTTAGCCATTCTGACAGGTGTAAGATGGTATCTCAAAGTCGTTTTGATTTGCATTTCCCTGATCGCTAAGGAAGTTGAACATGACCTTAAGTATCTTTTGGCCATTCGAACTTCTGTTGAGAATTCTCTGTTCAGATAATTACCACATTTTTTAACTGGGCAATTTAGAATTTTATGTCCAGTTTCTTGAGTTCTTTGTATATTTTGAAAATCAGGCCTTTGCAAGATGGAGAGGGGGGGCTTGGTCTTTCCACAGGGCAGGGTAGCCTGCCCCATCTTAAGGAAGCAGGGGGAGGGAGGTGGGGTAGTGGGGGAGGGGGAGGGCCCAGAACAAGAGGAGTAATGTAAATTTTTCTTCTAACAATAAAAAAAAGCATATAACGATGCTCTCAGTATAATTTCTAGTTGGGAAACAAAAGGCCAAATAAATAATTTCACTCATACAAACATAGTTGACATGAAACTGAACTAGTAAAAAGGGCACTTTCATATATTGTAATGGGGGAAATTACATATTTTTTGAAAAATATAACTGGACATTTTGTCAAATAGTATACTGAATGATATTATATGATTCATAATTCCATTCCTACTTATGTACTCAAAAATACTTTAATCTTCTTGTCACAGAAAAATTTGTGCATGGATGTTCATAGCACCATAATTCCTACTAGTCAAATATTCAATTCCAATTGTTTATCAATTCATTAATACACAGATAAGACATTTGAGGTATACACAATGGAACCATATTTGGTTGCGTTATGTAATGCTAGAAGAACAAAAGGGAATCAAGCTATTTCTGGATTAGTTTAAAAATGTGCAAGTTAGAAGCTAGGCATTTTAAAGGAACATACACATTGTATAAATTACTTTTTGAAATATTGAATATGGGAAGATACAGGGAAATAGTGAAATGTATCATTTTTTAGAGCTGAGTAGGAGTGAAAAGAAGGGCAGCATTCATGTATTCTCTGTAGGTTGCTGAAAATTCCCTAAACTTATATCTGTGTGTATAACACTTTATATAGCTCTTGACTTGCACTTTTTGAGATAGTTTCATACTGAATTAATTATAACTTTCTAAAAATAAAGCTCCATTAAAAATATGTTAAGTTATAATCACTTTCTCCCTTCCCATTGTGTCTGTCTCATATAATATGTTGTTATTAAGAGCTGAACAATTTCCAAGTAGAGAAAGATTTGGCTAATTTTGTATTGCTCGGAAATCCAGGGTAAGAATTAGTTCCAGGAAAAAAAAATGGTTTCCATGTGTCAAATACTGATTGGAAATTCAGTCTTTACCTACAGAACTTTCTTTGTACCTTTGTCTGACTTAAACATTAGTTAAAAGCAATACAGTACTTAAAATTCTATTATTCTTTTGCCTTTGATGCAATTTGGAATGATGTAGGAGTCTTCAAGATTTTACATGCCTCAATTATAAAATATTTGTGAGATGAATAATATGTTTGATTATCAATTTCAAATTATGAATGTGAATTAAAATAAAAGGTCCAGTATTTAGTACATGGCATTTTTCAATAGTTTGGGGAAAATTATACTAAAATATCTAATGTGTAATATATCCAGAATAGTTTTAAACCAAATTTATATTAATTATCAATAACCCAAAATTTGGGGCCTTATGTTAATTTTCATTGCTGTCTATCTTACCCATCAAAAAAAATAAGATCAAGAAAACTGATCATATTTATTATTAATATTTATGGAAGCTGATTAATATTATTTATCATTTTTATTAAATGAATATGAGCAAAAGAGACTTCTCATACACTATTTTTTGTGCATTCACAAAAGTTCAATGAAATAATAGATGTATTCGACATCTAAAGAAAAAGAGTCTTGTGAGTTGAACCACACTTCTTAAAGTGAAAGAACTGAAAAATAAAATGAGAGTCAGAAATCTTAAAGGAAACATTACAGAAAGCTGATGGGAAGAATCTGATATCTACTGAGAAAATGAGTCATATTACAAAGAAACCCTGAGGACAATCCTATAAACTAAACTGCAAAAGTTTTTGAAATTCCCTTGATATTATCATATTAGGTATAATTTTATTACATATCTGCTAATGTTTAGGATCTATTTGCTTAGTTTGAGAATGAGAGCTAATTTATATGTCATTAGGATACTTCTTTGATTTGCATTTCCCTGATGTAAAGGATTTTGAGCATTTCCTTAAGTGTCTTTCAGCCATCTGAGATTCTTCTGTTCTCTTCTATCAGGTTCAGTTAGATTAGATTTATTGAGGTCTTTAATCCATTTTTATTTGAGTTTTATGCATAGGGATAGATATGGATCTTTTTGCAGTCTCCTACCTGTTGACATCCAGTTATGCCAGCACAATTTGTTGAAGATGCTTTCTTTCTTCATTACATAATTTTAGCTTCTTTGTCATAAATCAGGTTATCATAGGTGGTTGAATTAATATAGAGGACTTTGATTCAATACCATTAATCAACCTGTCTGTTTTATGCCAATATCAAGATGTTTTCATTACTGTAGCTCTATAATGGAACTTGATGTCAGGGATGGTGATACATCCAGAAGTTCCTTTATACTACAGGATTGTTTTGACTCCATATGAGGTTGAGTATTGCTCTTTCGAGGTCTGTGGAGAATTGTGTTGGGATTTTTATCGGGATTGCATTGAATTTATACATTGCCTTTGATAGGATTGCCATTTTTTTAAAAAAAAATCCAAGAGCATGAAAAGGGAGACCTTTCTATTTTCTGGTATCTTCTTCAATTTCTTTCCTCAACGACATGAAGTTTTTGTTGAACTTTCATTTCACTTCTTTGCCTATGGGTTAACTAAAGATATTTTATGTTATTTTTGGCTATTGTGAAGGGTGATGTTTCTCTGAGTTCTTTCTGAGATCCTTTATCATTTGTATATAAAAGAGCTACTGATTTTTTTTGGTTGACCTTGAATCCTGCCACATTACTGAAAGCATTCACCAGGTGTAGGAGTTCCCTGGTAGAGTTTTTGAGGTTACTTATATATACTATCATATCATCTGCAAACAGAAAAACTTGACTTCTTCCTTTCCAATTTGCATTCCCTTGATCTCTTATTGTTGTCTTATTGTTCTAGCCAGAACTTCAAGAATTATGTTGAATAGATATGAAGAGAGAATACAGCCTTGTCTTCTTCCTGATTTTAGTGAAATCACTTTGAGTTTCTCTCCATTTAATTTGATGTTGGCTGTGATGTTTTATTATGTTTAGAATTGTTCCTTGTATACCTAATCTCTCCAAGACCTTTATCATGAAGGGGTGTTGGATTTTGTCAAATGCTTTTTCAGTATCTAATGAAATGATCATATGCCTTTTTTCTTTCAGTTTATTTATATGGTGGATTACATTGATAGATTTTCATATATTGAACCATCCCTGCATCTCTGGCATGAAGCCTATTTTGCTGTGATCTTGGATTCAGTTTGGCAGTATTTTATTTAGTATTTTTGCATCATAGTTCGTGAAGAAGATTGTCTGAATTCTCTTTCTTGGTTGAGTCTTTGTGTATCAGGGTAACTATAGCCTCATAGAAAAAGTTTCACGATGTTCCTTTTGTTTCTATTATGTGGAATACATTGAGGAGTATAGGTATTAGCTCTTCTTTGAAGTTCTGGCAGAATTCTGCACTGAAACCATCTGACCTTGGGCTTTTTCTGTTTGGGAGACTTTTGATGACTGTTTCTGTTTTCTTGAAGGTTATTGATCTCTTTTAATTGTTCAACAGATCTTGATTTAGTTTTGGCATGTGGTACCTATCCAGAAACCTGTCCATTTATATTTTTCCAAAGTTATGTGGTACAGGTTTTTATTGTATAACCTAATGAATGTCTGGATTTCCTTGGTCTCTCTTGTTATGCCCCCCTTTTCATACCGGATTTTGTTAATTTTGATGTTCTCTCTCTGCATTTTGATGATTTTGGATAAGTGTTTGACTATCTTATTTTTTATCAAAGAATCAGCTCTTTGTTTTATTGACTCTTTGTATTGTTTTCCTTGATTCTACTTTATTGATTTTAGCCCTCAATTTGATTATTTCTTGTCCTCCACTCCTCCTGGGTGAGTCTGTCTCTTTTTGTTTTAGAGCCTTCAGGTCTGCTGTTATGTCATTATTGTGAGATTTTTTCCACTTTCTTTATGTAGGCATTTAGTGATATGAACTTTCCTCTTAGCACTGCTTTTATAGGATCTCATTGGTTTGGGTCTGTTGTGCCTTCACTTTGTTGAATTCTAGTAAGTCTTTAATTTCTTTTTTTATTTCCAAACAACTCTGAGATAGTCTTTTACATAAGTCAGAATGGCTAAGGTGAAAAACATCAGTGATAGCTTATGTTGGAGAGGATTTAGAGAAAGAGAAATACTCATCCAGTGCTGGTGGGAATGCAAGCTTGTACAACCAGGCTGCAAAACAGTATGGTGCTTTCTCAGGAAATTGG
>JAQHUG010000427.1:142543-155690 GCA_028555095.1 Dicrostonyx torquatus | reverse complement strand
TGTGTGTGTGTGTGTGTGTGTGTGTGTGTGTGTACTGAAATACTATGTGATATTATGTGTGAATAAATAGAATTGACTTCTTTCCTTGGCACCACATGGGAGATTATTATTATGTGTAAAATAAATCACAATGAAAGATATGTACAGCATGATGTCTTTCATCTTTGGAATCTAGGATATTGCTCTCTTAGAAGTTGAGAGTATAGAATGGTTATGAGGGGCTGAGGAAATAGGGACTGGTGGAGATGAGGAAGGTCTGATCAATGCATAGTATTTTTTGTGTGCTGCCATGCAGAGAAAATGCAGGTGGCAATTGTAGTGTTCATTTAAAACACTTACAAGAATGAACCATCAGAATTTTCACCACAAGGAAATGGCAAATGCTTTCCTGTCATATGTATGTATAGCTGGTAAATATTTTTAACGCATTCTGAAGAGGGCTACTAAATTGAACAGAGATTTCTCAGAAGAGGAAATATCATACAATGTGTTCTCACCCTTACTGAAGAAACAAAAATTAAATCCACTTTGAGATTTCATCTTTCTCTAATTATAATGATTAAGATTAAGAAAACAAAAGACAACACATACTGGAACCTTGTGGGGAATAAGTATCATTTCTTGGAGTGAAAACTGCAGCAACTATGGAAATCATTGAGAAATAGATCTACCATATGACCCAGAAATACCCAAAAGACTATTTCCTACTACAGAGACACATGCTCATCCATGTTCATAACTGCTCTGTTCATAATATCTAGGACATGGGAACAGCCAAGATGTCAATCTGCAGATAACTCTATAATGAACACATGGCACCTATGTATAATGGAATTTTAGTCAGATGTGAAGAAAAATGAAATTCTTAGGTAAATGGATGGAGCTGGAAATAAACATGCTAAGTAAGGTAACTTAGTCCTACAAAGACAAACAGGACATTATATCACTTGATGCAGATCTTTGGCTCAAATCTTTAAAATTTTGTTTTAAATTTATAATTCCTATATAATCCAGGAAACTAGAAAGGGGCCATCCATAAGTGGTTTAAGTGGGGGAAGGATCTAAGGGGAGGGGAAGTAACAAAAAACAGATTATGTAAAATTGAACAAAAGAATATGGGGAGTGAGTTAAAGTGGATAAAAGATGAACATGTAGGGCAGAGAAAATATGGGGCAGGTATAACACACTACTATTTTAGTATATAATAGATTTTTTCATATAAAAGGAAGCTTAATTGGAATTAATCTACAGAGGTAAGAATGTTCCTTCAAAAATTTATATAATGCCAAATCAAAGCCCTGTGTTAGGGGTGGACTACCTCCCCTGCAGTTATTTTTCAGAGGTGTTCAGGAGACCATGAAAATAATATAGGTTATTTCTATTGTTTTTGATTATACACCAAAACTTGGTAGTAATAACCTGTTGCTAACAACTCCTCACATTTTACTCTGAGCATATAGGCTATTCAGGTTGATGCTGATGGGGAAGCCTTCATCCATGCTGATTAGTTTTCATAGAACTGGAAAGTTCTAGATAGGCTTCTGTAAAGGAAATAAACTATATTAACTACAATAATGATCTGTACGGCAAGATAGTCCATGGGTCAAATGTTATGACAGTAATCAACCACTTTGTAGATGCAGCTAAGGTCTTCTCTTCAAGGAGGAATTCATGCCTAGTACTGTTAATTATGCCAAGAACACATGGCTGGGAAATTCATAGTCCCAAGTAATGAATCTAGTACTAGTATTTTAAGTGGGTACAATATCAAGCTGCCTCCTAAATTCATATCTCTATACTCAGAGACTATTTCAACTCAGAATCTATCAAAGAAGTTTATTTGGCTAGTAAGTTATGGCTAACACAGAAACTTAAAACTGTTCACACTGCAGAGAATATGTCAGTGGAGTTCTCAGGCACTAATGGGACATTGTTATCAAATCTCTTCACCCTAGGGTCACAGGGATCATCGTGATAGAGGGGACAGAAACACAGTAAGAGCCAGACATCAGAAGGTTAGAAGCTTAAGTGTCTCTTGGGCATGACATCATAGATGTACTCTTGAATTCACGGCAACCATGGATGCCTACAAAAGAGCTACACAAGATTAAGCCTGTCAATATTCTTATATGGCAAAGAGAGGGGCTCATGAATTCCCAAAATAACTGAGAATCTTTTGACAGTTGATGGTTTCTTGAAAAGGAAGATAGATTTTATTTTTTGCTTTATGATTATTTAAAGAGTGATCTTCAGTAAGTAAATCATGTTCTAGGGTATATCATCAAACTAAGATTATAAATCAGTACAAATTATTAATGAAGCAAATAAAGATATGAAGTTGAGACATAGTGGGGAGGTGGAGGATTGTTCTTGGAAGAGCTAGGGCAAATGTAGTTAGTATACATTAAGTTAAATTCTCAAGTAATTTTTAAATATATTATAATAAAATAATATTTTTTCTTTGTCATGTATGAATTATTTAAGTGATTAATGCTTAACCATTGTAGCCAGTATTTTTAATTTTTTGATCACTTATACTTTTAAAATATATATCTTTCTTGATGCATAATGATAGACAAAGATTTGTGCATATTTAATCTGTTTAATTTGATGTTTGGAAGTATTCATACACTCACAAACCTACCAATTCAATGAAATTCATGAACATAATCATCGCCTTCAAAAATCTTGTTCTGATGCTTTCTGCTTCCTTCAGTTGGTTTTCTTCTACTGCCTAATAATACTTTTAAGTAATACATGCCATATTACTTAGAACATGCATTATGCTATAAAAGATATCATTGGAACTTATTGATGCGGTATATCTGAAACTTTGTATTCATTGAACAGTGATTTGCCATTTCTTTTCCCAGCCCCAGCCAGCCATCCTGCAAGTCTAAATGAAGTAATTCAGTACCTGTCTTTCACCACTGACTCATTACACTTTGCATAGGATTTCAGAAGTCTCCCTATGTTGTGACAAGTAAGGAACTTGTTCCTTAAGTAGGAATAACAGTCCATGCTGTATAGCTATCATTTATTCACTCTTTCTTTCTAAAAGGCATTTAAGTTGTCTGTACATCTCTGTGTTGATTAATTTCACAATGAATTTTGAAGTACAGATCCTATGAACTGATGTCAAGTTTTTAAATAAATATCAAGAAAGTGGAAAACTTAATGAAGCGGTGGTGGTGCACGCCTTTAATCCCAGCACTCGGGAGGCAGAGGCAGGCGGATCTTTGTGAGTTCAAGACCAGCCTGGTCTACAAGAGCTAGTTCCAGCGCAGGCTCCAAAGCCACAGAGAAACCCTGTCTCGAAAAATCAAAAAAAAAAAAAAAAAGGTGGAAAACTTCATTTACTATATTCTCTCCCCCCCCCCCTTTGGTGAATCAGAAAAATGACTTTTTTTTTCCTTCAGCAGTTTTATGCAGAACATTCACAGATAACATCTATAATAAAATTATCTAAACAAAACACTTCCAGGAAGAATTATCACACACAACAAACACCTAAATTTATCAGCAGATATTAATTTAGGCTCCTTCAGTTACTTATTTTATGGATAGTGAATTAATTAGTTAAATGATACAATTACAATCCTTGCTAGACATTTTGGTGGCAGAGTTTTTTGAAGTCATAATAATAAATTTGTCTCAGAAAACAAATGACTGTAGATAGTATATATACTCTATTAGTAGTGCAGAGGGTCTTGGGGGAGGAATCATTTACTAGCTTTCAGAAACAAGATTTTCTTAATTGTATTTTTATACAAAAAGATGCCATTAAAATTTTTCTAATAGCGTTTTTTAGATTGCATTATAGACAAGTAAATGATGCATTGATATTAAAATAAACCCGAAAAATGTTCAGAGTTTAATATCATCACAGGCCATGAACATTTAATTTCACCCTTTGTTTCATACACAAAACCCCACAATGCAGATTTCCCAAACTAATTACACTAAACCCAACGAGATGAGAGCTCCCCCTGCTGGCTTTAAACACAAGGAATGCATTGCCCAAATTACAACAGCAAGTCTATGTAAAGGCAGTGGGTTTTCTTTTTAAACGAAACAGCCATGGTTTAATTGTACTTAGTAATAAAGTAAAACTCAAAACATATGTTTTACTGAGCAAAATTAAAAATGTAATTATTTCTTTAAATAATAAGAAACTATATAAACAAAAATATAATACGGGGCTGGTCCTGACACGATAATGTTTGGAAACATTTGTTTTGTGCAGCAACATAAGCCATACAATATGCTTGGAACCTATTTGTTAACTTTTGAAATAATCCAGGATATTATATTTATCTCTAAAATTCTACTGCAATGTATCAGTGTTATTTTTATTTATACATCTGGAAATTTTAAAAAAAAATGTGCTAGCAGTAAATATTAAATAAAATGAACTTAACAATAGTAGAATAGATAAAATATTAAAATGTGTCAATACTTAGTATAAATGCCATTCCTTTAATTTACCTAGTCTTAGTCCTCTTTATTTAACTTAAGTGATACTATTTTAAAAACAATTAGAAGTTCTATTTACAATATGTAATAAATTATCTTTATTAAAATGAAATAATAAAAGAATGTGAAATTGCTGAGTGGTGGTGGTGCATGCCTTTAATCCCAGCACTCAGGAGGCAGAGGCAGGCAGATTTTTGTGGGTTCGAGGCTAGCCTGGTGTACAAGAGCTAGTTACAGGACAGGCTCCAAAGCCACAGAGAAACCCTGCCTTAAAAAACAAAAAAAAAAAAAAAAAGGAAAAAAAAAGAAAAAAAAGTGAAATTTTACTTATATATAATTTTGAAAATTCAATAAGAAAATAAGTTCTTTAATTAAGGAAGTCCTCTTTTCCTGGGAGTTGGGAAGGGGAACATAATTCAGATGGTAGAGTGCTTGCCTTGCATACAGGAAGCCACCAGCACCAATTAAACTGGGAATGAAAGGAATGAAAGTAGTTCCTGCCCTCCAGAGGACGTAGAGGAAGGAAAATGAGACGCTGAATCTCATCTAATCATCTTTGCTACATGACTGATTCTAAGCCAAAATGGGATACATGGAATTCCATCATGAAATTCTCTCTCTCTCTCTCTCTCTCTCTCTCTCTCTCTCTCAATACATATGTGTATATAATACATATATTTATATACATCTCTACCTCTATCCATCTATATACATATACTTTTTGGGACACTTTTATTAAAATATAAATTGATGCCAGAAGAATACAATATTATTTTTAAAAATATAGTATTTTTGTTAATTTCATATATGTCTACAATATATTTTGATTAGATTCACCCCACTTTTTCCCTTCAGGTCCTTGCAGATCCATGCCCAACAAGTATAATTTGTGCTGGTTGTGTACCCATGGGTGTAGAACTATATACTGAAGCTTGGTCTATCTGTTGGCAACCATATCCCTTTCATTCATTCTGGAATGCTGATTTTCACTATTTCAGTATTCTTAAAAGTTCAAACACAGTCACATATATTTGCTTGCGTACTTTCTTTAATGGATTTCATGTGTGGAAGATGAAGCATGATTTTTAGAAAATTATTCCACTTTAAGATTAGGTCGGGTAAAGCAAGATTTGAGTCACTCAGAAACAACACATCAGGGTACAGTATGATGTTTCACTAGCCATAATGACCCCTAGTCCTCCTGTGATACTAAAAAATGAGAAGGCATGAAAGGAAAGGCAATTATTATAATCCTAGAAGCATCAATTATAGAAACACATCCACTTTAATACAGTAAATTCTAGACATTGTCTAGATGAATGATACACTATACTATTCAGGTGCTTTAACTGACTTTGAGGTTATCGAATTAATCGAGGCTTGACAAAACTCCCTGGTTTAAAAACTAAAGATTTCTTACTTACAAACATTATACTACAGTGTTGCAATCAATATTTAATCCCTCCCCAAACTAATAGAGATTGCTGGGAATGTACATAGGATTAAATGCTTACCTCTCAAATATGCCTCTCTCAAGAAAATATAGTGCAAAGAAGATCATTATTTCTTAAAATAATGAGGCCAGCTTCATCTATAGAGATTGGCACTGGTTCATTAGTTGTACTCAGAACATCTTGTTTGGTTGTGGCTATGCTCATTTTTCTACTCTTGTTCACTTGTCTTTACTCTATTTACACCATTCTTTTTTTTTTCCAGTCTCTAAGTTCTAAGAACTTGGACAATCTTATTTTGAAACATAACATACTAAGTATATAGAAAGGCTAAATTACTTTCACAACTTAGAAATGTAAGTGCTGAACTCTTGAGTTCATGACAGTTTTTGTATTTTACTATAAAATATCTTCTTCAGAAAACATGCCAATATTTTTCTATAAAATAAATCATTCTGTTTGTTTCAGCTCTAAAAATGTAAATTTGGTTATTATTTAAAAAGAAAAAGTAACAAACTCAAATAACAAACTACACACATTCCACTCTGTTCCTTGGAAGTTACTATCAAATGAAAATAAATTGCTATTATGTAAAGACATAGCCAACTGCTGAGTGATAATGACCACTCTGAACTTGTCCAAGAGAAAGTGGTAAATAGTGTATTAAATATGACTAGAATGTCCATCCTCACTTTTGCTCTTCCTTCTTCTCTCTTCCCAGGGACATCTGGATATTTATCTTTTCTGATACAGTTTTATTTTCTTCCCTTTACAAATACTCCTTCAATCTGCCATTGTCAGCACCGACCACAGAGACCCAGTGCGAGTCCAAGTGCTGGTCTTGTCTTTTAGGAACTCATTTACTATACCAGGAGTCTCAGACCCCGACCAATGCCATTTTATGGACCTATGTGTTCATGAGGCAGTCACACATTTCTATCAAACTACTGCTCTTGGTCTGCATGGGATAAAATGAAAGGACAAGAGAGTAGTCATGCTGCTACTGAACAGTATTGTATAATTCTTTCACTTGCTTCATCTTAGGATCTGAAGTCTCTATATCTGCTTCAACTATACAGGGTTGGATTGTTTAAAAAAAAAGGAGGAGGAAAGACTATTTGTCTTTAATCTTAGTTTTGCCATTTTAAAGACACATTTAATAAATTCCCTAAGTCTCTCATGTCTCGCACAAAGGTATTCCACCTAACTAACAATCATTGAAGGTGCGCCCCATTGCTTCTAAGGCATCAAAGTCATATAAGCCTTTCTACTCTGTCTTTGTATACTCAAACTTTTCTTTGAAGGTTCTTTAGACAGTTCCTTTTTTTTTTTGAAAACTATCACAAAACTGAAGGTCTGAAATGTACTTAAATTATTTTTGCTATAACTCTTGTTAAAGAAATTATGACTATTTACTTCAAAATCTTATTCACAATTCAATGGCTCATTAATGAAAAATAATGTATATTTAATAAATCAGTATTTAAAAAAAGTTTTAACAACTTTACTTTTAAACAGAAACAATAGAAGCTTTCTATTTCAAAAACAATAATTTTATGTGAGCTGAGAACTGCATCTGAGAGTAATGCCTTTATTTTCATTCCTAAAAATGGAAAAGACTTTTCCTTTATAGTGTTGTTTTCCTTTGTTACACTTACACAGATTCAGTAAAACAAATTTCAGCATTTCTCAGTTGAGTAGTAATGTATTCAGAAAGGTTATTTGATTATATCAAAGGTGCTGGTATTATTCAGCAGGAAACTATAGAGACTCTGATATATATGACTACTAGGAACTCTAGAATTTATATAGTGTGTAGGCTACAGAATCTACCATCAGAGGGTTTTGTGGCAGTTTTTTTCACTTTAACTATTAGGGTTTTTTGTTGATCCCCATGGCATAGTTTATTCAGACATGCAAATAGCAGAACAGATTAAAATGTCCTTATTTAGAGATGCAGCTAAAGAGAGGTTGTGGCTATTTAGGAGACTGTGTGTAATTGAATTGGTGTTCTGTAAGATAGGGCATTCAATATAACATCATCAGCATCAACATCAGGCTGTCAGTAATTGGATAACTTATTTCACTTTTCCCAGAATGTCAAGGATGGAATAGATAGTAGAAACATATCCCTGGTGTCAACAAAATGAGAAATTATTTTTTTCTGCCTGTAAGATGCTCTCTCAAACAATCTCAAATACATGAAAGGTCTACGAAATTTGTCTAGAGAGACACAACAGTGAATTAAACATTATCAGATGTAGACATTGATAAAAGGAAGACTTTCATCATCAGGAACAGAAAATGTCCAGAGAAAAATCTTTATAACATTGTCATCATTTTGAAAGAAATACTTGGAAAAATTTATAAGGACATATTTTCACAATAGCTAGAGAACAATCAAAACAATTTATCATTAACAATTAAATTTTTAAATTAGAGCTCCCCAGGAACAAGCCCTGCCTCTTCTCTTTCCCTCTCTCTCCCTCTCTAATAAAATTAGTCCAATAATGAATGGAAGAATGCAGTTAACGGAAAAGAACATGGTCAAGAACTGTGTATTTGAATAGAAACATATTCTTAACTGATTATTGAAAGAGTGTCCAGAATGATGAGAAGAGTAACTACTTCAAATGTTAATGTTCAACATGTGTTGATGATGCCCATGTGCCAAATTCATATGATCTATCTGATGTAGTTTGCAGACAAAGTACTTACTAGGAAATGCAAAATCAAAATATATAAGTGTTTGAGCAGAGACATCTGTTTTGTGCTTTCTGGAGTTACTTTTCCTTCTCCAGGTTTAATATATCCCTTTGAGCTAGTCCTCAAGTCATTTGTTCTCACATAAATCCCATGTATTTGCCCTATGATGTGCACAGTACTGAAATGACCCCCTCTTATAAGTTGCCCTACTGAATGAATGTATCATATAGAGAAAATGTAGCATGTAGCTTTATTTATGAATAATTATGTCCTATTTTTACTTCTACAGCATTTAAAAAGCCTAAGTTAAATGAGAATCATTGTGTGAATTATTTTAGTAGTATTTTGGTGATAGACACACGGAGTATATTATGGTACTCTCAAAATAACTACATCTAATAAATTTCTTATAGGAATTTAATGAAAAATGCATTCTAAACCTATAACATATAGTCATTTGCATCCAGTAATAAGACTTGCCATTAGTATTGTGTTTCATATAACTGTGATAAACCACAACTTGCTAATTGTTGTGATTAGCTCTGTTCTGAAAAAGGTAATTGTCTAATTATCAGCATCTACCCTGATCTTTTCTTCAACAGACTGTGATCTTAGCACCCTACTAGGTTACCAACACTTAGTATATGAAAGGAAGAGCGGATGGGTAGTAATACAGTTTCCTGAGTCATGAGTCATATTTTATCTCCACACTTTGGGTTTCTGATGTTATTAGATTCACTTAAACACAGAAATTTCTTTCTTTAGATTTCCCTCATCCAATTTCTTTAGCTGACTACAGAAAGATGAGCCAGACAACAGCTCTGCTACTCCGTAAAGGAGTTAGAACAAGCTGACACTTTGAAGACTCTTTCCTAAATCAGCTGACAAAGCCTGTTCATGAACCTGCGAATTTCATAGTCAAGTGCTCATGAAATGTACTTATTCAATCACAATAATGAATAATCCATTCATGCATACTTATGAATTCTGGTGAGATTCTACACAAGAATAACTTAAATAAATTGTAAATTTCAAGTGCCTTTTACCATACTCTAACATACTTAACTGCCTCAAGACATGTATTGTCTTCTAAATAGGTAAATTGTATCATACCAATTACACTGGTAAGTAACAGTGCCTATGGAGGATAGTAGTCTATAATAAAAAATATAGTCATGATAATGCTAACATAAAATATGTAGCAAGCAGTTGGCATGTCATTTGTACATTAAGCAGCCTTTAGCACAATCATTTGATTAAGTCATGAGAAGGATGTAGGAGAGTTTCCTACTGGAAGTGACTAAGGAAATGTCACTGTGAATGCAATGCCAGATTGAGAAGCACAGGGATTGAGAGGCAGCACATCTTTTCCGGCATATTTCTGAAGGGAACAGGAGTTGAGAGGAGGATGGGTTCATAAATGAAACATTTACAAATGTGACCCATGCCAGAAGCAGTATGACTTTGGTATACAGAAACGAATGACAGATGGGAGCTTTATTGTTGGCATAAAAATAAACTTTTTAAAACCTACATTAGTATCATCATTACCCTGTGGGGAAGGCACATCATTAAGGAGTATTGTCAAACTGTTTATTACTGGGACCGTCTGCAATAAAGCAAATGCAGTAGAAATGACAAAACCATTTTAACATTTAGGCAAATGAAGAATATTTTATTCAGCATTAGTTTCTAAAGTATAATTAAGAATGAGAAGCAGAAACCATCTTTCATAATACACTGAATAGTCTCTTTAATTTCCTGATTATCTATGACATGGACTGTGGGAAGAAATATATAATGTTGACAAACTTTTATGGCTTATAATTTATAAGATGGGGTCACAAGTAGCTCAGACTGGCCTTGAACTCCTGATATTTCCTTCATTTCCAAAGTGTTGTGATTACATGTGTGCATCAAGAAAAGCTCTTTTGGTGAAGTCATTACGAACCAAAGTGTTGTGTCCCTGGCCCTCATAGCAGAGTGTAACATTTTTCCTAAGGAGGCAAGGCACAGTCGAGTTGACTTGTTTGTGCTGGTCATGCATACAAAAAGCCAGTTGCTCAATGAGAAGGACGGCTTATTCATTGGCAGTTTGTCTCAGAAGGGAATTTCCTTTCTAGAAGTTAGATTTATTGACTAAATTATAGATCAAAGATTTTCTGCTATGTACTAAATACTGGCAAAACATTTTTCTTTTAAATGGCCAGATTTTCCTTTTAAAAAACCTTCTTGATTTTCCTGATAACTTTCAATTTCCAGAATAAGTTTAAAGATTCATCACTGAATGATGTTAAAGAAACATAGAGTGGTTTTTTAAGTTTTTGATTTTTTGAGACAAAACTACATTGGTCCAGGATAACTTTGAATTTGTAATCCTTCTGTTTCAGCTACAAGAATGCATTGTAGGCATGTACCTCACATCCAGTTTAAGAATTTTTTTCCTTCTTAGGTTAAATGTTTTTCAAATATATCTATTGTCAACTATACTGCTGGAATCTCAATTATTACTTATGCAGAGTTCCTATAGTTGTGTCTTACACTAAATAAATTTTGGAAACTCTAATTTGATAATTTTTGAAAAATAATGGTTCTTTAATTTTTAAATTAAGAAGTTTTATATTTCTTTACCAAAAAGGAATAACTTTTTTAAAAAAAAATATGTGTGTAAGTATGGATACATGTGTCTGTGCAAAATGAGTAAGTCCTCAAAAGAATATGGTTGACAGAAAGTGATGTCAGGTATCCACCCATCTATCATTCTCCAGATTTATTCTTTGATACAGCATCTCTCACTAAATCTGAAGCTAGGCTAACTTGGCAAAAAGCTCCAGTGACTCACTTGACAACAACCTGCACAGTCATGGGGCCATGTGAGGTTTGATACATGGTACTGGGTATTTTAATACAGGTATCTAAATTTACACAGCAAGTATTTTTTGCATACTGAAATATCTCTCCGTCTCCAAAGATGTGTTATATGAGAGAGAAAGTCTCATTTCTATAGGCTGATGCATATGGTTTCAAATCAGGACAGAAAATAGCATTTCATTATCATGAGTTATCATTTTTTGGAGAAATATAACCATATAAGCATGTGTCCATAGTTAGTTGGTTAGAATACTACTTTTCTAGAGATAAAGTTACTTTTCTTAGTCTTTATTAACCAAAAAATCCTAATAACAGATTTTAAATTAAAAATCTTTAATTTCTCAATGAAAATCATTCCTGACTGATTTAATTTTCTTTTTCCTAAATTAATCTTATTTAATTCTAATTTCTAGAGCTGCCTATGATTTAAATGATGTAGTTTGTACCCGTGTCATAAATAGATTTCTTTTTTGTTTCTTCTGGCATCATAATTTACAGATAAAATTAGTCAATTTGGAACTTGAAGTATTATTGCAATATTGTCAGTTATCCAAACACTGTCATTTACCATATGTTTCTCTTATGCTTCAAACACAATTAAAAGTCCCCTCAAAAAAACGAACACATCCACATCATAACTCTGTCCCCCTGATTAATGGACACTATGTCCTAATCTTCTTGTTTCAAATCTGGGCCACAAGATCTGTTCCAAAATATAAAGTAAGGACTAGCACCCTATTTCTTTGGACATTTTGGCTTTTAAAACAAAGCTAAGTATTGTGTGGAGAACAAGAATTTATTTCTCACAATTTTGGAGAATGAGATGTCAAAATCATAGATATGATGACTGTTGAGTTGTAATTTATTTATTTAGTTAATAAAATTTTTTTTGAGACAGGGTTTCTCTGTGTAAAAGCCCTAGCTGTCCTAGAACTAGCTCTTGTAGACCAGGCTGGCCTTGAACTCATAGAGATCTGACTGCCTCTACCTCTTGAATGCTGGGATTTAAGGTTTGCGCCACCACTACTGACTGATTTATAAATGTTGTGCCTTTACATGTTACAAAGTAGAAAGACAAAAGAACCAACTCAGTTAGTCAATACCTTCATAAGAACTCCTTTCCCATTCCCAAAGGGTTTCATAACATCTTAAGGGCCCCTCCCCTCTGAATATAACTACCTTGACAATAAAAAAGGGAAACATTAAAACCACAGCACTATCCTTGACCCTCCTTTACTATACATAACATTTCTTTTAATTTGAAACCTGGGTACTATAGACAAAATAGCTTCCACAAGCTGTTTTCATCCTAAAATACAGATACCTGTAAACATCTTGTTAAGAGTAAGGTAAATGGAGATTATATACTATAATAACGAACTGGAGACATTAAAAAGATACAAAATATAAAAAATTAAACAAGAAAAATCTTAACTATTTATTATTAACTTAGTACTTTATCATTTTGATACTAAAATCTCAATCGTATTGAATCTATATTTTTTGGAGTAAAGTAAATTCAAGAGAACATGGTAACTTGTTATTTCCATGGCTGTTTAGTGACTATAGCCATTAAGAATGACATAGTACCCATGGTTACATTGTTGAATGTCTTGATCGTCACCATAGAGATTTCACATGAC